>BPLR01016266.1:0-236365 GCA_021605095.1 Caerostris extrusa | reverse complement strand
TAATTTAAATATTGAAAAGAAACATATATTAATAAATGGAGGCTGAATCAGATATTAACAAATAATTTTGAAAAAAAGAAGAAAATAAGCATGAAAAGAAACAGTAATGATGTTTTTACTGATTATTAGAAATTGTAATGATATACTCACAGCATTTTTGCAATCTTGAGAAAACATTTCCAACAAAATTGCATGTTTCTAGAGAAGCATGCCCCACACAAATACTTTTGAGCTAAACTTTGCCATAATCTTAACAAAATGAATCAAAATTCAGATTTAAGTCTGTACACATTTTATCATAAAGAAATAGTTGAATTGCATTTTTTAATGCATAATATTAAATTTTCTCTTTTATGAAATAACAATACAACTATACTAACTTATAATTTTTTCATATGTGTAAAATATTATTATTCATAAATAATGGATTTAAAATAATTTAATAAAGTTTCCAGTTTCAAATTTAAAAAAAAAAAAAAAAAAAAAAATTAGTTAAAGCAAAAATATTTGGCAAAACAAGGAACATATTATATAAATATAATAAAGAAAAGTAAATGAATATTAAATATTAGTTTAAGTAGGTATAAATAAATGCTTACTCAGGGCCAAGTAATCCATGGGAATATGCAAAAATACTAGAGTATTTGGTAAGAGTTTGTCATCAAGAAATCCATTTCAATAGCAAATCCCTAAGTATTTAGATAAGAAGTGAAAATATATTTTTGATAACACAAGGCAATTTTGATAGAAAACATTATCTTAAATGTTGAGTTTACCAGAAAAATAAAACGGTTCAGATGATTAAGAAAAGAAAAACTCACCTTAAAATTAATTTCGGCACATCCTGTTAAAACTCTCACTGAAAGAGTAGGGACATAAATTCCAGCATAACTTTGCCCAGCTATATAAAAAAATCATTCTTGTTAAATTCAGGAAACTTTCAAAAAAAGTTTTGCAATGCTACATAATTGTCCTTGAAACAGAATCATCATCTGTGAGTAATTCCCATTATCAGCATAAGAAAAACCTACACCAGCAGGGAGCTTCTTAAAAACAGCAGATTTGCCACCTGTAATTAAAAAAAAAAAAAAAAGTTTGCAATGTTAAAAAAAAAAAAAAAAAAATAATAATATGAAGACTAATATTATTGATGAAAAATAAATATTCAAAAAGTTTACAAGAGAACCTAATGTTTGAGAAAACATACAGAAATATATCTGATATCTGTTATTAAATGAAATCAATGTAAACTAGATTTCAATTATTTCCATATCAGAATTAACCAGCGTTATAATTTTGAGTAACTAAAGTAGGGGAGGAAGAAACATATTGACACACTTTTCAGAACTGTCAATTTTTCTGTCTTAATTTTTTTTTTTATTGAGTTATAAGTTCTTTTACTCTAAAGTTATGTTAAAACGAAAATAATAACATTACAACTGACATAAAAAAAATCCCAATTTGATATTTGTAAAGGGGCACATTGGGATAGTACTGAAATGCTAATTTAGTATATTAGAATAAACATTTTTTTATATAGAAATATAAATATTGAACTTTAAAAAATTCAAAAATAACATGGTAAAGAAATTGACAGATATATACAAATTAATTTACTATAGAAATGGTTATTAAAAAGTTATTCAGATTATTTGCGGAAATATTTAATGAACATTATAACTATGCAAGTTTTAGAAAATTTTATTATTGCATACGATAGTATTAATGTCACAGGTTTTCATTGATCACATAAATTTTAACACAGTTCATCAATTTCATTGATATTTTCAATTTCTGGAAAAATAACCTTTGTTTTTAGTAAGGTCACAATAATATTTTTCTATTTATTCCATCCTACCAAAATATAATGTGCCGCTTTAGGCACAGGAAAATATTGTGCAGAAAGCTTTACTGGTAAAAGATCATTGTAATGAATTTCTGCCACAAATGGGTTGAGCTTTTTCAATATCAATGAACTCTAATTCAATATTTGTATCAAATTAAATCTTTTACATTTACTGTCTGAATTCATTATTAACCTATTCACTAAAAATATAGCGTTAATATATATATTGAAGAGGTGAACATTGAGATTAACCCCATTTTCTTATCAAATATGGCTAACTATTAAAATGCATTAAACTGCAATTTATACTTGAATAAATTGATTTATACTTTACTATTAATAAAAGCATTGTACATTCAAAAATTAATTATTTTTCACTATGAAATTATACATCTACATTGACAAAATTACTTTTTTATATGATGAAATCACCTTATCTTGCTCATATTCTTCATAGATTGAATTGAAAACACAACTACAAACATGTCTTATACTGATCAATTGAAATTATTTTTTTTTTTAATATTTATTTTGCAAAATTTGAGAAATTATAGATTCTGTCTTAATATACCACAGCGTCCCTCAATGCATATCAATATTTTAAATATCAGTTAATAATTTTCAAGTAATAATTACATTAAAAATAGAATGATTAAAATGTGCAAAATTTATTAAATATTATGAATATTACAATAATATAACACTAGAAAATCAGCAGCATTATTATATTTTGTTATATATGTTTGTCTTAAAGAATATTTTATATTAAAAAAGATGAAACTTCTTTTGTGAGAAATATGTTTGTTAATAACATAAAGAATTAGTACCCTATTCCAAGAATGAGTATTATTATGTAATGATTCTCCATCAGCTGACATGCGAAAAGGACCAAGTTCATTTAGCAATGCTCCAAGAGAGCTGCAACCAGGTCCTCCACTTAACCATAAAATAACAGGGATCTGTTGATGGAGACCTCTGACTCTCTACAAACCTAAAACAGCACTCATTTTATAATATATTGTAAGACAAAAAGAATTTTAAAGGAAAGTTTTAAATTGATGTACAGAAATTTAAAATAATTGTAAATCTTAATTAAAATTAAAATGTAAGAATCTACATTTAAATAATCACTTCACATTAAAAATCAAATAAGATATATAGTGATCAAGATAAAGGATTGGCATTTAGTTAATTGAATAAATAATATTAAAAGATGGCATACAATTTTTGATTTAAATATTTCATATTATACAAAAATAGAACAATTATTTAACTTATAGTACTTTATTATATCCTTTTTAAATCATTAAATTCATGGGATATATGTCAAAAACTATTAAAACTGTAAATTAAGTCATTGGAATGTGTTCACAACTTATTGAGTTTTTCAATAGCTTTACATGAATTTTTTTAAGTTAAAACATTATCATTATTGTTATTACAGAACTTCAAGAGCCCTAACCTCCTGTTAAGACTTCACACCATTCCACAAGTCTTAATTGATCTTTGTTACTAGTTAGTGATTCTCACTCTTTTCAAGTTCTCTTCAACTTGATCTCCCCATCAAACTCTTGGTCTTCCTCTGGATCTAAATCTACCGGGTTTTTCTTAAGGAGTCTTAGTGTTCTGCTTGGTTCCAGTCTCTCTAACCAATGAGATTTGTATCCTGGTGGTGGCATGGATGTTTGTTAGTTGTTTGAATCCACTTTTAAGCTGTAGGTCCTGATCTAATTGCCTAAAGTGTGAACAAAATGACTGTAGAGCAACCAACCAAAACCATTCTAACCAATGAATACACTTCCTCCTTATCTCCATGGCAATATTTGATTCCTTGTAACCATCATATCTCTTTATTTGCTCTAATTATCCATTCATCGTTTTCACATACTGTTCCAAACACTTTCTCGAAATGTTTCTCTTCCATACCATTACCATCTTCACATCACACTTTCTCATAGTTCATAGTTAGGTAATGATTACATAAAAAATAGAATGATTAAAATGTACACAAATTATTAAATATTATGTATATTACGAATTAATATAATACTGGAATTCAAGCAAAATTCACAATTAATCAGGCAGGTTAATATAATATTGTCAATAACTAACACTAATCAGGCAATAAACAATTGCCTGATGATGACTCTATATGAGAATCTTTAAATTTGATTGAAATCATCTTTAATCTTATCTTGATCTTAACAACATTTGTACTGCATATAAGCAGTGATTCCTACTATACATGCTCTAATTTCAAGATATATTCATTTTGATCATTAATTTCAGCACCCAGGTATTTGAACTCATTAACTCTCTCATCCACTGCATTCAAAATTCTTCACATGTTACATTAACACAACACAATATTCTTCATATTTCTTATTAACTCATAACAAAATTCTTCACATTCTTAATTCATATCATCTCTTTTTTTCTTGCATTTATCATATATTTAGTCTTCATAATATTAACAGATAAATCTATTTCTCTTGAGGACAGTAGCAAATTTGAAAAGGATTCACTGAGTGTAGCCTGATTTCTAGCCAGTAGTACCAGAAAGAAAGCAAAAGAAGAAAAAAATGGCAGGTTCTGTTAAATAATGTGCCTCCTAGGTTTACCTTAATTTTCCTCATCACATATTCCAAATTTCAAACAACTTAGTATCGTTATTTTCGGATTTTGACCATTGTGGAAGAATTTGTCTTTGATAATAATTGATTGAAAATAAATTATGTGAATACATTCATATACTTGTCTAAGATCAATATAAAGTTGATATATGTTAAATTCATATAACTTCTACAAAATGCATTTAAATGCAGAAATCTGATAACAGTTGAATGATTTTTACTAAAATCACACTGATAATCTCTTAACTATTAGACACTACTTCCTTTGCATTTTTACTCTTCAACTTTTCAACTTATCCCACTTTCTCACATCTCGGGTTAAAGAGTTCTTCAAAATACTCTCTCAATCACTTGAAAATCTCATCCTTTCTTCCGGTAACCTGATGGCCGACTGGCTAGCGCTCTGGCCTTTGGTGCCATTTAATTATATTTTTTTAAATTATTCTTTTGCATTCCTTATTAAATCACAATTTCTTTTTTATCCTGTTAGCTTTCACTAGCTATTTCTTTAATTGTATATAAAGTTAAAAGATAGATTCTTACACTATTTCTTGAATTCAGAGTTCAATAATTTAAATAAAATCTACCAATATAAACAGATGCAAAAGAAATTGATCACATAAAGCCATACAAAATAGACTAGTACAAATAATAATTATAATAGTCTATTTTTCATTTCTCAAAAATTAAACCTGCACTGTATTAAATATTTTTTTTTACAAAGTACAAAATATTTTTATTTCATTAAAATTTTTAATACACATTGTAAAATCACAAAAATTATTGAGTGTATCATAAGTGCCATTAAATCCATATAATTTACCATAAAAATACTACAAATCAATGAGCTATATTATATACCCCAAATATGAGGTATATTTTTCTCTTAAAACACTTTTTAAAAAAATGAATCTTCAATTTGGAATAAAAAAATATTCTTACCAATAATGTAGGTATCTTCCTTTAGTTGCATTTAAATAACCAGAATAATGTTTATAATTCAGTGGGAAATTTAATCCTGGTAATTCTTTTATTTCATCAGGGTGTGAGTTGATGGGGAAAAGCCATGTTGAGGAAAAGCCAAACAATATCATGCAAAATATGTGAAGCGTTATAAAAATTATAATAATTATTAAAAAATTCATAACTATAAAAAAATCCACACTATAAGTAAATGAATTTAAAATGTTACCTAGTTTTATTTTGAAATATTGCAATGAAAAATGAAATTATATCTGTAAAATGGCTATGATAAAAACCAAATAAATATTTCAAAATCATAAACTTATCTAAGTATCATAAATTATCACTTGAAGAACAATAGCTTTATCACACACTAGGGTACCTGCTAATTCGAAATCATCTGCTTATTAAACAAACAATCATATATTTAAATAAAATATTTTTCGCGAAATATTAATTTAAAAAATATTTACTAAAAATTTTTTTTTTTAATAAGAATGAAATGAACTTTAAAACAGTCATTATAATGTTTAAAAAAGCGAAGAAATAACGAATTTCTCTAATTAAACTATTGTAATTTGTCGAAATTATAAATTGAAATGAAAGGTAACCGTAATGCGAGTAACATCGCAATTGCCTTCAGCGACAATTACCGCCTTTTGGCGATCGGCAACTTAGGTTTAGGCGGGGATAATATTAAATCAGATAATTTAGTGATTAATATCAGATAATTTAGGCGATTATAACGTGCGCAAAACTATATTTTGGTAGAAGTGGATTCAGTTATGGAAAACCCACAATATTTTTAAGCTTCAAAATTGAAATGTTTCATAAAAGTGTGATATCAATGATCAAAAAGTGTAATCAATTGATATCAGTGATATCAATCAATGATCATTAACAGAACAAACATTTATTGATAAACATTACATTAATTAAAAAAATTGTTTTTTTTAAAAAAATCCTTAAAAATACTAATATATTTTAATTCCTGAGAACAAATTATAATTGTATAAATAAATGTAAATATGATATTTTTATATATGTAAAATATGTATAAGAAGACATATATATATATATATATCTTTTTGTAATAGTATCTACAAATTTACTGCATGAAAAAAAAAAAAAAAGTTTTTAAAAATTTAATTTCGAAAGTAAAAGAGTTTTCACATAAAATGTATTAAAAAATGTGCAATAAATAAAAATATGCACTTTTCAAAAGGGCATTTCCCTTTAAATTTAGCTATATTATGAAATATTATAAAATTATACATATTTTTATATTTAAGAAAGACTGTAACAATAAAATATATACATTGTGATTTACATTAACTTTGTCTAAAGGCAAATTTGTCCTAAATATAAAAGAAAAACGTTTTTTCAATTATTAGCTATAATTTAAAAATTGATTTTGCAAAATAGTTAAGTTTTTAGAAATTAGGGTTTTTTAAGTGATACTACTAAAATCTTATATATATAATAAACGCTCTGCATGTGATTGACTTATTTATACTTTTTAATACCTAAAAACTATACATATCCATTTTTTTTTAAAATTTATTATTGAAACACATGGAAAAAAAAATTTTTTATACAATATAACAATGTATTGCAAATATATTAATAAAAGAAATAGTAACATCAATGTTTTTTAACAAATATCTTTTATAACAATATCAAAGCTTTGAAAGCAAATTTTTTTTTTAATAATATAATCAATGTCAAATTACTTGATAAAAAGTTTTTACATGCCTAATTTTTGCATTTTGTAATTAGTTTTTTTTTGTTAGTTAATAGTCATCAAAGTTTAGTGTATTATATATCCAATACAGATTAATTAGTATAGTTAGTAGTATTAGTATTTCTAAGGCACTTTTTTGAAAACACTTGTACTTATATAATATTGCACTAATTATTAGTAATAATCATAAACTGGCCTAGCATGAAATAATCTTTTTATGTTAAAAGTCCTATGTTTTTAAATATTTCAATATTGTATATACATATAGCATGATTTAGGTATTAAATGTATAATGTTTTATAAGCATCTAATTAATTAACAATTGAGAATATTTTATTATTAGTTTCTTTATTGTAATGGCATTAAGTAAATATATTTTTTTCATTTTAAATTGCCTATCTTATTTACTCATTGAATGAACTAAACATGTTGAAATGTTATAAAAAATTGAAAATGTGAGTGATGCAAAAATATAAAATAAAGCCTATGCTAATTGATAAGCAAAGCAAATATGTAAAACATGTGTTTATTTATTTAAAACAAAACACATACACATAAGAATTCTTGTATTTGAAAAACCACATCAAACAAAAAAAATATTTCACAAATTTACAATATCCACATATACTATACAGGTGAAAAAAAAGGATACCAGTATTTTTTTTAGATAATTTTTCTGAAAAAAAGTTAAACTTTCTGTTATAACTTTTATTAATGAATACGAAATTTATAAAAATCAGAATGTATTTCCTGACATTTATTTGAAAGAGTATTAAAATCACACAAAAACAACATAAAGGACAAGTAAAATCAGACATAATTTTTAACTATTTTATTAACTACTTTACATTCAACATTATTATAAACATTTATAATATATAACATTTGAAATATTACTATCATAAAACATCTATTTGATATATTTTACATGCAATATAGTTTTAAATTGTACTAAAAATGGCAATTAAAAATACTGAATTATTATTATTATTTTGTATTTAATCAGTGTGTTTGTTAACATATATATCATGATGTAGATAAATGAAATGAAAAAAAAAATTATAAATTTTAATAAAAATTTTTATCATTTATGTAAATGAATTTTACAGATAAAATAATTTATGTATAATCAAAAATGAATAAAATTATCATATTTAAAATACTACATAAAAAATTACATGTTGTATTAATATTATTGGATACTGAATCACATTACACTGGGAAATGAAGTGCACAAAGTAAATATTCATAACAAAAAGGGGAATAAAAAAATGCTGTTATTCAAGAATAACTTAAAAGAAAAAAATGTATATCAAAACCAAGATAAAATTGAAAATACAATATATAAATACATTTGTTATTATGATATTTATAAATAACAATAATCACATAACTTTAGAAAATTGTTTATAACAAATTGATTTCCTATTTTGGCTCGATTTTGCCAGCAAAATTACGCATTTTAAAATAAGTAAAACATAAGCCTAGGATGAAATCAATATTCAAAGTTATAATTTGTAATCATGATAACATTTCTTAGAAGGGAAACATATTAGAAAACAGAAATTCAATTTGAGATGTTTTTATGCAAATTCATTATTTAGGAAAACATAACTTATCACATCTAATAATAATTTTAAAAAGAAATATTTGTTTAGTACTCAATTACAGTTTTGTTTCATAATTAGATTTATATGCAAATCTACAAATAATTAGTTATTAACTAAGGAAATGAAGGAAAGGCTTTGTAAATTAAAGCTATGAAATTAATATAAATATAAGCTATGAAATGAATATAAGCTAATACCGAAATATGTATTATTAGTTACTAAAACTAAAGATAGTTTATTATGAGCCAAATTATTATTAGTGTTTTCAAAATATTTCTTCTGCCACAAGTTATTTTAGTTAAAAATAACTATTGAAAGCTGATAATAATAATTAAATAATTCTGCACTGAAAATTTTAATTAGAATTCATAATTTACAAAGAATTCATAACATCTTTAAAAATAAGCAAGTAATAATAATCTTCAACAACAACAATTGATCTAACAACACATTGTAATAAAAAAAATCAACAAACTATATATTATTTTTGTGTTAATTATATGTTATATTTTATTTTTGTGTTAATTTTTTTATTCATTCTTTTCTTTAAATAACTCCATTTTCAATATTTGAAAATAACTTTTACATTTATGTAATTAATTAAAAAAAAAAATATATATACAACTATTATTGATTTTTATTTGTAATTCAATGGGCTTAAAGTCAACTGAAACTCACTATCATTGCAAAGTAGGAATTAAAGGTTCTCCGGTAGTCATACAAATTGTTGAAGAGTTCTTAGTCCTTTGAGGTCCCATATTGAGTGTGGCTCTAAACGGATCTTCTTGCACGGTGTTAGTATTCTTTTTGCTGGTAATTATGTTTTGTGTAGGGTGCGCAGAAGATCTACCTCCCCGTGGTGCACCTGGTAACACTTTTTAGTGGCTAAAAGATCTGCAACTTGGCATTATTGTTGATTAATGAACTCTGTTTCAGCATGTTTTGTTGTTGTTATATGTTGTATTTTTTTTTTTTCCTTGTCCTTTTTTGCTGTAACTGTTCATAATCTGTCATTGGAAATAAAAAAAAATGCTTTGTGTAACTTAGTACGTTGTCATTTTTGTGAGTTACAATGGTCGCTATAATCAATCGTGTTAAAATCTCGTTGAAAATTTAATTTAAATTTTGATGAATGAAGTGGTACACGGGGATGTGAAGCAACAAGGACTATAATCCCCTAATCACTATATATACGAACAGTTAGTTTTTCTTATTTTTAATATGTCACTCTCCACAACGCTCTATGATCGTGTTAGACTGGGGCCTACGGTTTAAAGTGGATTCCGGTTAAAAAGTGGATTACGGTTTAAAGTGGTACAAATATCCATGGCACCGCCGAGACTCGAAACCTGTGGTACCGAGCGCCAGAGCACTAGCCACTCCGCCATTCAGGCCTCAATTTAAATTTTATTTCACTTTCTAGTTTATTCAGAATAGAAACATATGAAAACTTCGTTAAAACTGTTGGCAATACGTTAATATAACTCAAAAATTAATTTGGACCAGACTACTGCGAATGAAGAAAATAATATTTTTAACTAGTTTATTTATTTGTAATTTTTATTCAATTATCTACTTTTTCTATAAATTTAAAAAAAATTCACTAGAACGATTCACGAACAAATTCGATAAGAACCCTATTTTATCCAGGGCTTAGACCAATCGACAAGAACCCTATTTTTCCAGGACGGAGGTTTATGGTCGCTGTGCGACCAATGCACTCCGAAAATCTACAACGAATTTGGATTGCAAAGGTTTCTCGACAAAGATCCATAACAAAACTACAGTGCAGGCCTCGGCCTCTATTAGAGGCGACTACTGTTACTAGGTCTGACATAAATTATAATACTTTTACTCCTTTGAAGCGTTGTAAAGATAATATGTTTATGAATTAATCATATATATATGTATCTATATATGATTAATATGTTTTACTGAAGAAAACATTTCGGATTGAGAAAGACGTTTTTCTCTGAGTCATTAATACCTTTCTGGAAATCTTGACGGTGAAAGGATTGCGCATCACAGAAGCTTAATACAGTTCTTTTCAGGAAAAAACTGAATGAAGAGAAAGAAAAGTTCAGCATATGCAAGAAGCAACAAATTTGAAAAGAGAAGATTTTGTTCTACCTACTACAAATCTAACCATGAAGAACCCCTGACAGAAGCATCCCTTGCCATTATTTCTAATTCCTATGAAGAATTAGAGATTGCAATTAGTTTCCCTTGTAACTATTTTCATCACTATTCCTCCAATTGTATAATCAAACCTAGATGCTTAAAATGTGACTATGAACATACCTTGAAAGATTGTCCCACTCGAGGGAAAGTCAAATTGCAAAGAAGTTATTCATATTTCTTCCTGGAGAGAATGTCTAAATTTTTCTCGTCCCTGAATCACCAACAACGTTTCTGCTAAATTGTATAATCAAGTTGACCTTTCAGCAATTTTTCTCACCCCTCTCTCAAAAAAAAATTTTTTTAACCTTTGGAATCACCAGTCCTATGGGCAGAACATGCTACGCTAGAAAATAACTTTTACAAAAGAATTCCCACGCTCTTCTGCTACATAAAAAAAAAAAAAATCTCGATTTAGTTAGAACATATGCTCAGAAATCTAACTAATTGTACGGGCTTCAGCAAGTGCTTACAAAAAGGAAAGTAGAGGTCGCTTCGCAATTCAAGTTCTCCAATGAGGCCTATAACAAAAAGTTTTAAATATTTTCTTCAACAGTAACATTTAAAAAAACTGGAACAATAAAGAGAAGATTAATATAGAAGAATTAATGGTTAAAAGATTCTTAGCACCTTAAACATATATAGGTTTCAGAATAATAAATATCCTTCATACCTTTGTTCATCAACCATTACAATTGAATAATCCTACAGTTCAATAACCGGGTTCCGCGCGAACGCAGATCCCGCCACTCAAAAATTATGCGCCCCAAGCAACCGCAATTTACGGTCGTGACAGCTGTCAGCCCTCCGAAGTGCAATGGATAGGCCTCCAACCGGGAGAGCCCCCTTCTTGATCGAGGCATTCTCCGGCGCCAAGTAAGTATGTTGCGCTCATTGAAATTTTTCAATTTATATTAAATGAAATTTTTTTGATAGTGGTAGCTCAGGTAACTGTGGCGAAATATTTATCTTTCGTTAGTAAAATACTGCAAATTAAATTAAATTGTTCCAGAGATTAATAACAAAAAAATGTAGATAAATTATAAACTATTTCCAAGAGGAAATATTCAGCCTAGCTGACGGGCAACAAAACAAATCAAAAGCAGGAAGCAGTATTAATTAAGAGTGCAGTTCGCAAAAGTTTTACATTTTTAGGATTTTCGATATCGTAATCAGGTAGCCTTTTGATGAAATCATCATTAATGTTTGGGAGATTAGAATAAAAATTTTGAGCGAGTTTTTGAATGAAATTTGGGAAAGTCGGAAGCGAAGAATGAATATCATTATTTCGAAAGAACCAATAAATATTTATATAATCGTATGGAGTACTTTATTTTGGAGACGATTTATTATACAGATGTTAGACTTGGCGGAGCCTGAGGTCCCGGTCTAACAGGATCGTAGAACGTTGCGGGTCATCGTTACTCCGTGGTTTATCTTCAAGTTACACGCGCCCCCTGGGTAATGCAAAGTGAGTAACGCCTGTGCAGCGCTTGCTTTAAGGCATCCAAGACAGCTGTCTTAAGTTGACAGCTGCATTAGAAAGAAAAGAAAAAAATGTTAGACTTGGCAGCTGGTCCCCAAACCGGACAAGCTGTGTATTATTATTTATGTTATTGGCCTCAAATATGTTTTATAGAATAGAAGTTTAATTTCAATCGAAGTGGCGGAATTACGACAGATGAGAAGATAGAGAATCCGGACGAGTTTGTTAAATTTATTGCAAATAGAGAGAATACGAGGAAGATATTTGTCTAGAATGACACCGAGATATTTAACTTGATTGGTGCAGATGATATTTTCTCCATAGATAGCAACAATTTGAGAAGGAAGGCGTTTACAAGAAAAAAGACAGCTTCAGTTTTATTTACGTTAAGTTTAATTTTCCATTTAATTAAACAAGTTCAAGAAGGTTAATATAATTTTAGAGTTGTTTAATAAGAAAGGAAATATCATTATTTTGAGAAATAGTGTCAGTATCATCTGCATAGAGGCTATCAGTGACTTTGGAAGAGTTAAGAATGCCGTTCCTGGGGAGAGAGCAAGATCAAAGCCTTGAGGGATTCCAGCAGACATGGGTCTGATGAAGGAATATGTGAATCGTCAACAGAGCGCTCTGTAATTTTACATTTGGTATATAATTGTGATAGTGATTTCGAAAGATGTTTTTTAGTTAATATTATTATTATTATTTTTTTAAATTTTTCAAAAACAACTGAATAATTTAAATTCAGTTGTCCTGTAACAAACTTTACATGTAATATATATTTCAAATTTTGATTTAAAAGTAATGTGAAGCAGATAATTTCGATGCGAGTTGAAAGATATTCTAAAACTTTTGTGATGCTGAATTAGATTTAAAAAAAAAAAAAAAAATTTTTTTCTTTTCATTTCTTCGAAATGTGAAAAATTGTATGGTCTCATAAACAATGGTACATTATTTGGGAATTAATTGAGTTTCTGTTCATGCTACAATCATTTTAAAGGTTTAATTATCTATTCTTTTTTACTATGAATTACTTAGAGAAACACAAAATACACGTATTCGAAAACTTTTGTGAATAATATTGTTTGTAGATTTGCTTTAAATAAAAAAAAATAATAATTCAATTACTCTGTGTGAATATTGGAGATATTGCAAAGAAAAAGTAACGTGAGAAGGGTTGATTATATTTACAAAGGATAGAAAAATATTATATATACTTATTACAAAAACAAATTATACTTATTACAAAAAAAAAAAAAATATACTTATTACAAAAAAACAAAATATACTTATTATAAAAAACAAATTTCATTACAGATGTAATTTTGATGTTTGTCACTTCAGGACATTCACCATGAAATTCTGATGTCATTTTAAATGAAATCGATTGACCAGATGGCGCTGTAGAAAATAACATCTTTTTTGCGTATTACCTTAATCTCAAATAAAAAAAAAATTATTGTTATATTTTCGCAATGAATTAAAGAATGTATTTAACTATATTGTTCTTTAAACTGCGTTATTAAAATCTTCGAATCCACAGCATGAATGTTTGGTAGATGATGATTTGAGTTTCGGTGAAGCTCCGTGGTTGCGCAGCAGCTTTATCTTGAATTTTTTGGTCTTGAATTATGTTTGGTAGAATGACATTTTACAGGAAAAGCTTTTGATTAGCAGTGAAAACCGAAAATTTTACGATTTACTAATGTTCTAAGTATTTAGCAATTTAATCTTATTAGATTTTTACAATCTAAATGATGTTTTTCTTTCATTTCAAGTGTTAATTATTCTCATCAAAATTATCTTTGCAATTCCATTTAACACAAAGGCTATTGAATTTAATCATAGATTTTATCAACGAATATTACATAATGAACACTGATCGCTCTGAAAATTAGTGGATTTTTTTCCCACAATGTAGCATTACGATTTGTATTGTTGCGAAGCAGCTAGTGCTACAGCATTCTTAAATTTTTCTGCGAATATATTAAAAACTGTACATTTTCTTAAGCGGTTATGTCAAAACATTCTCTAATTTTCCGAAATAAATAACTTAACAGGGACCTAAAATTTTTTTCATGGTTTGGCAAACATTTTAAGTAATATCTATAAATTGCTCGACCATGAAATCATCTGTTTACCTCGAGTTCAAATCAATATATCGCGTAAAATTGTTGTATTAACATTGCATATACATACACCACTATGAACGCATACTTGGTTTTTAAAAAGCCAAAAGAAGACGTTTTAAATTTCTGCTATTGATTAATCTGGGGCCGCGCGTACGCAGCCCCAACTACCAAAAAATTATGCACCCCAAGCAACCGCAGTTTGCGGATGTGGCGAACGTCAGCCCATCGAAGTGCTATGATGGGCCTCTGCTCGGGAGATCCCCCTTCTTGATCAGGGATGACTCCAGTGCCAGGTAAGTATGAATATGCAAGTTCAAAAATTGCTCATATATACAAAGAGATTACATTAAAAGTGGTAGAAATATCAGATGGATGCTTTGTAAAAGTCAATATGAATATTCGATGAGAATAGAGTCGTACTTAAAAACGTCTGTCAATCAAAATGTCTTTTTAATAAGGCTTTTTATACGTAGAAATTAACATTTTAATAATAACTACTTTTTAATTATATTATAGAGAGAATTCTCCAGAGATCCCACTCCAAATTATAGGGAAAAGGAAGGAAATCTCAGAGAATCGGAATAACTGGAAAGAACTTTCCCTGAAAATCGAGATAGATTTCAAATTAAAATCTCAATAATGCACCATATGACCGATTGTATGTTAAAAAAATTTAATGCAAAATCAAAAATAATACAAGCTTTCCAGTATTAATCTGATTTTGCATTAAATTTTATTAAACATTTAATCATCAATAAAGTATTGAAATTCTATATTACTTTGAAATTTATGCATAAAATAAAGATACATACGAAGAATGATATATCAATATATGTGAGTAAAAAACATTATCTAGAAACTGAAGTGAATTTTTTTATAATCAGAAATTAGTTGCTAAGTAACTTTTAAGATCATGTATTTTTTTTTTATTATAATATTTGTGTGATTATAGTTATTATTTTAAAAGAATGTTCTCATCAATTATTACAATCATATAAATGAATATGTCAGTGTTATTAGCTTTCCCATTAGAGAATAGAATGAGATAATTTGTTATCGTGTAGAGTTTTTTTTTTTTTTTTTTTTACATTATGTAAAAATAGTTAAAATTCGCATTAATAGATGGCGCTGTTTGATCTAATTTGCTGAAAATCGGCAAATTTGATCGTTGTAATAATGAATGGGAGTATTCCACTTAATAGTAATGGGGTGACATAATATATATAAAAAATAATTAGCAAGCATCAAATCAATTCAAAAAATGTTCTCATCAATTACAATCACATGAATGAATAGTTAGTGGTATTAACTTTCTCGTTAGCGAATAGAAAATAATTTGTTATCGTGTAGATTTTTTTTTTTTTTTTTCGCTGTAAAATATCCTTTTTATGTTTAACTTTTTTACAAAATACTTTGAAAAAGAATTCAAAATTTCTGACCGAAACTATTCTAATGAAAGTGTTAAATTTGTTATGACCATAGAATGAGAGTTATTAGAAATTTCTACTGAAAGGGATTGTACTTAAAGCTGCCCAATAACATGTGGTTGATCATTAAAAGTTGTAGGAATACTGTAGCGACCTCTATCTCTTACTTTGTAAGTGATGGTGAGTTTGTATTTTCTTTAATTTCCATGGATTATAAAAAAGTAATAGTAGTTATTTATATATATATATATATATATGAATATAAAAAAAAAGTATTTTGAGATAATCTTAATGAAATTATTAAAAGAAAAATAATGAAAAAATTAATACATAAATATAATAGAATAAAAAAAAATAAAGGAAGAATTGATATTTAATATAAAAAAAAAAAATAAGTGAAATAATAAAATGAATATTATATAATGAACACCTTCACGCACCGTTTCTTATTTTATGTTCTAAAAGTTAGTGGGGTTTTTTTTTTTTCCAGAATGACAACATTTTAAATTTTTTTGAGAATATATTAAAATTGTACATTATCTTTAGACGGTTAAGGAGTGTCCAATTGAAGGGAAGCTTGAGGTGCCTAAATGCATTAACTGCAACGCTACAGGACACTTAGCAGCTTGGAGGGGCTGCCCCAAATTTCCAAAGATAAATACTAACTCTAACAGACAGGCTGCATATCCCACAGTTATTCCTCCTAGACAAGTTACCCCAAACATCAGTTTTGCTTCCATGCTTAAAAACAACGTAAATACAACTGCAGCTGTACCTCCTTCAACTTTTGTAAATCAAAACCAACCAAGTTCACTACCTGGCATTGAAGATCTCAATTTATTCCAAAATGCTATTATATTAATGAAAGAATTCATTTCTCTTTTCACTGATATAAAAATCTTCTAAATTTAATCAATCAAATTAATTCTACCAACAATAAAGCTGACAAGCTACAAATCTTTGCCAACTGTATGTGCTCTAAACCATCCACGTAAACAATGCCACGTAATGACTAGGTTGGTTACTGACAACTGGCAACTGGCGTACCGATTACGGAGTACCAACTGGGGAAATACTCCTTAAACCTCCTCATCTTAATTAATAAATATGCTTTAAATTTTAATTGGCTGCTTAATTAGGTTAGTAGAAATACAAGATAAAAGTTTCTAAAAATTCAAGTTAAATGGTACTCAAAAAAAAAAAAAAAAAAGGATAAAAATACTAATAATACTAAAAGTAAGATACAAAATAAAAGAAATTAAAATTAAATTTAAATTCAGTACAATTAGGGAAGGTTGGTTACAGGTCTTTGTATATGCTATTGGAACGCTTGTAATATCTGGAACAAGATCCTTGAGTATGATAATTTTCTTCAGACATATGAACCTGACCTAGTATTGCTTCAAGAGACCCCTCTTAAAAATTCTCAAACTCCTTTTTATTTCTGGTTATACATTCTATCGTGACGATGGACCTCAAAATCCCGTTTCTGGAGGAACGGGAGTTTTTATTAAAACCAATATTCCTCATACTCATGTTCCTATTCCCACTCTACTTGGTATCAAAGCGACAATTGTTTTTCTTGTCTTTCTAATTTGCCCTCTCTGACCATTGCTTTTGTATACGTTTGCTACATCTAACTTAACTAATGATATCAATGTACTCCTCTCTTAATAATAGCACTATTCTTGCAGGCGATTTCAACGCACATAACACTCATTGGGGTTGCAGAACTTATAATAATACTGGTAGAGTACTTGTTTCTATCACTCGCAATATCGACCTAGACATTTTAGCACCTTTAACGCCCACTATACTTGGTTCTAATTCAGCTTCAATAATTGATCTTGCCATTACTGATAACTTCCATTTCACCCATTATATCAACTCTCACAGTGAACTCTCTTCCGATAATAATCCTGTTACCTTAAAATATAATTTTACTTATCCCCAGTAAAACCAGAACTATTTGGTCTAAATTTACTACCACCCTTGTTAAAAATATTACCTATTCTACTAATAACATTAATTCCTTTCAAGATATTGAAAATGAAGTAACTAATTTTACCAATGCCATTATCTACACTCACAACTCTGCCTCTAAAATATCGCTGCTAACAATAGTAACTATTTGCCTCCTTACATTAAAACTCTAATTACTCAAAGAAATCATGTGCAAAAATTGGCAAATTTTCAGAGATCCGCAAAGCAAAAACTCATTACAACTATACTCAAACACTTGTCAGAAGGACTATGAATACAAGCAAACTTCATGGAATAATCACCTCCAAACTGTAAATATCCAAGATGGTTCTTTTTGGAAGCTTCCGAAAGATTTAGGGAGAAAAAATCGTTTATTACCACCCTAAAACAATCAATTGCACAGCTACAACTAATTCTCAAAAAGCCGAAATTTTGGCAGACTGCTTTCGGGAGCAGTTTCAGGAAAATAACATTAATGATCCTCAGAATACTGAAGTTGTTTATGACTCTATCTCTAACTTTAACTCTATCCATTTTGCTCCAAAAATTGTTAATACTAAAGCTTCTACTATTATCGATTTCATCAGTGACGTATAGATTAAGAAAATCCCTGGTATGGATACTATTGCACATAAGATGTTGAAAATCTTCCTTTAGAAGCTATTTTTAAAATTTGCCAAATTGCTGACGCTGCCATTCATTATTCTTATTTCCCTGATTGTTGAAAAGAGCTCGAATTTTGCGCATTCATAAGAAAGGTAAAGATCCAACTTCCCTTCTAGCTACATGCCCATTTCTCTTCTTTCTTCATTAAGCAAATTAATAGAGAAGGTCATTTTTGACTTATCTAAAAATGAAACTAAACAAAAAAATCTTCATTCCTCAGCAATTTGTCTTTACTGAAAATTATCTACAACGCATCAATTACTTAATTTCACTGAAACTGTTTCCGAGGGATTTTCCTGGACATTAGATGCTGCTCTGGTTTTCCTTGATGTAGCAAAGGCATTTGATAGAGTTTGGGTCAATGGGTTAATCCATAAGTTAACTATTTTCAACTTTTCTCCTTTTCTTATTAAAATTATTCAAGATTATCTTACTAACAGAACTTTTTTGATCTCCATTGGTAACAAAGATTCTTCTGTTCAAAAATTCAGGCTGGTGTTCCCAAGGTTCAATACTTGGACCATTTCTCTACAATCTTTACGTTAATGATATTCAGCAAATTTATAATGTGAAAATCAATCTTTTTGCAGATGATACAGCACTCCTCACTCAAGGGCGTAAACATTTTATCATCAGTAAAAACCTTCAGAATTATATTAATCATCTTGAACAATGGCTTATAAAATGGAAAATTCAGTTAAACGTTGAGAAAACCGAAGCAATACTATTCACGCGTAGAAGGGTTCTGAATACTCTTTTTCTATCAAAATTTATAATAATCCTATTAATTGGGCTGGGCAAACTAAATATTTGGGTGTAATCTTAGATCGTAAATTAAATTATGCTTCACATTAACTATCTTAGGGATAAATTTGATAGATGCATTCGTGTACTGTATCCACTCATTTGTAGGAACTCTACTATGTCCTTGGAAAATAAAGAACTCATTTATCCTTGCTTACTTGCGTCCAATACTTGCATATGCGAGTCCTATTTGGGGGATCTACTGCTCCGTCGAATTTCGAGATCATACTAAGACTTGAAAATAAAATACTACGTATGATTACAAATTCTTTGCCTGGTTTTTCCGAAATGAGAGGGCATCAGACATGCTCTTTCCTCCCAAGTTTTAAATAATTTGTGTATAAAATTGCAAAAAAATTTTATAATTCCATTCCAAATATTAAAATTTGTTTTTGAATGATCTAAGCAACTATGTTTACGACATTTCTGATTTTAAAAATCTCAAAAGAACTCGCGCTGTTCTGAATATTATTCATTAACGTTCCGATATCCTCCTTTCCGAATTACCATGCAGTTTCTCCACTGAGTCACAATTTCCCCTCCAATCGTTTTTGTTTGTTTTTATTGTTTATCTATTTTTTCTTTATTACCTTCTTGAAATTATAATAATAATATAAAAAATTATATATGCATAATTTCTTTATTAATTAATAAAAATTCGAATAATTAATTTTTAAATAAATTAATAATATATTTATATTACTCTTTTTTTCTATCTAATCAATGGGCTTAAAACTTATGAAACTTCCCCTCACTCACAAAGCAGGGAGATAGAGGTTGTTAAGCAACCAAGGTTCTCCGTCAATCTGGCAAAATTGTCTTTAGACGGATATGTGAAAACATTCTCTAGTTTTTGAAACAAATAAATTTAACAGGAATCTAAATATTTTATAGTTTAAGAAACATTTTGTATAGAAGAATATTTGCATGACGTTTTTATCCGGTATTTTTTTCCCTAGCTCGCAGGCTCATCGCAAATATTATTGTAGATACGCATGCGCTAGGGAGAAAAAAAATACCGGACGATAAAAAAAAACGTCATGCAAATATTCTCTATTAACTTAAAATGTTTCTTAAACCATAAAATATTTAGATTCCTGTTAAGTTATTTGTTACGAAAAACTAGAGAATGTTTTCGAAAACTAAAGTATTTTTGCTCATTCCCTTAACAAATAATACATTATTCTACCATGTTCTGTTAGCTCGATTTCAAATCAAGTATATTGCGTAGCACAGTTGTATTAACATTGCATATGACATAAAATTAATAAAAACTCACACCTTCGATACTTCATTTTTACAGCCATTCTTAAACACAA
Organism: Caerostris extrusa; assembly: GCA_021605095.1. Lineage (NCBI taxonomy): Eukaryota > Metazoa > Arthropoda > Arachnida > Araneae > Araneidae > Caerostris > Caerostris extrusa. The sequence continues at coordinate 215,574 of BPLR01016266.1, read as the reverse complement.
TTCATGTTTCTATAATCTGGATTCTGAAATATTTCAGCTATTGAAAAATCTGGGGCCGCGCGAAACGCAGCCCCAACTACCAAAAATTATGCACCCCATGCAATCGAAGTGCTATGATGGGCTCTGCTCGGGAGATCCCTTCTTGATCAGGGATGACTCCAGTGCCAGGTAACTATGAATTCGCAAGTTCAAAAATTGTTCATATATGAGATTAAATTAAAAGTGGTAGAAATATCAGACGAACACATTTGATGCTTTATAAAAGTCGACATACACATTCAATGGTAATAGCCGTATTTAAAAACGTCTGTCAATCTAAATGTCTTTTTAATCAACCTTTTATATGTAGAAAATTAACACTCTAATGACTACTTTTTTAAACATATTATATTACTCCAGAAATCCGCCTTCAAATTTTGGGGAAAGAAGAAAAATCTCAGAGAATCGGAATATCTGGAAAGAACTTTCCCCGAAAATCAAAATAGATTTCGAATTAAAATCTCAATAATTCAACCTATTGGATTGCAAGATTGATTGTATGTTAAAAATTTAATGCGAAATCAAAAATAATACTGACTTTTCAGTATTAATCTGATTCGTTGTAGATTTTCGGAGTACATGGTCGCACAGCGACCATAAACCTCCGTCCTTGAAAAAATAGGGTTCTTGCCGATTGGTCTAAGCCCATTGCCAGTGCGAAAAAATGTTAAATTTATAGAAAAAGCAGATAATTGAATAAAAATTACAAATAAATAAACTAATTAAAAAAAAACTTAAGATATAAAAAAAATACAGAAGGAAAGGAATTAAAATTACAAAATGAAAGCATACTGTAGTAAAAAGAAAAGTGAAAAGTTAATAAAAATTGAGCACCGCCGTAATGAAAACCAGACATCCATTGCAGTGTAGAAGAAAGCATCGGTCCTTCAGAAAGAGGGAATAGTGATTTTAACTATTGATATTTAAAACAGATCACGGCCTTTTGCGGTTTTTGGGGGAGAAATATTATAGCTGTAATTTTGAAGATCTTGTAATACAAGATTGTTAGAGTTGGAGAGATTATTATAAAAATTAATCGCTAGTTTTTCAACATATTCAACAAAACTGGGGATAGAGATGGCATATCGTATTTCCGCATTTCTAAGAACCAAGGCGAATCCGTGATCATTCGGATAATTTTCTTTTGCAGTCTTTCGAGAATTGTGATGTTTGCTTTAGAAGTACAGCCCCAAACTGGACTCGCATATGCTATACTGGGTCTGAGGTAAGAAAGGTAGATTAGCTTTTTAAGTTCAATTGTTAGTGAAGAGTTTCTACGTATTAAAAGAAAGAAATTTCTTAATTGGTTATTAAATTTATTGCGAAGGTATTTAATGTGAGAGCAATAGTTAAGATTCTTATCTAATATCACATCTAAGTATTTTGCTTCTTTAGAGAATAAATGTTAGTATTATAAATGGTTATGTTAGGAGTATTAAATTTATTTTTCCTGGTAAATAGTACTGCTTCAGTCTTCGCGACGTTAAGTTTAATCTTCCAATTGTTAAGCCAATTTTCGAGTTTGTAGATATAATTTTGTAGATTTTTCTGTATAATGTGTGTGCGCCGCCCTGAGTAATTAAAGCTGTATCATCTGCGTAGAGAGCTAAAATGATTTTGTGATCTTCAGGAATGTTATTAATATAAATGTTATAAAGAAATGGTCCCAAGATCGAGTCCTGAGGTACCCCAGCAAGAATATTACAGACTTTGGAGTCAGTATTTCCAACAGATACAACAAAATTTCTTTCCGTTAGATAGTTTCTGATGGTAAGAATTAAAAAAGACGGATAATTACACTTAATCATTTTATAAATCAACCCGTCGATCCACACACTCTGTCGAATGCTTTAGCGACAGCCAGAAAAAAAGCAGCAGTATCTCTCTTCGAGGAAAATCCTTCAGATAAGGTTTCAGTAATATTATACAGTTGGTGGGTGGTGGAAAGATTTTTAGTAAATCCAAATTGTTGAGGGATTAGTATATTAAGATTAGTAGAGTTTTCATTCAGAATATTAGCAATTACACATTCATTTATTTCACTGAGAGAAGAAAGCAGGGTCTTTTCCAGTTTTGTGTATCGGAAGAATGCGAGCAGTCTTCCAACACCGAAGAAAAATAGTTAGTATTAAGAATGGCATCAGTAATTTTACAAATTTGGAGAATGAATTTGAAAGGCAAGTTTTTGAGCATTTTATTAGTGATTGAGTCAATACCAGGGGCTTGTTAATTTTAAGAGAAGAAAACATTCGATAATAAAAGAAGCTTTAGTAGCTGGGATATTGTCAACATCCTTATTTTGCTCTAAGAAGGAAGAAATAGTATTTTAAACTTCATTAGAGGTATTAAGATTATTAGTATCGTTTTCAGTAAATTGGTCTTTTAAAGTGTCCTGCAAGAACCTCTTCTTTGTCAACGTTGGAGGTGACAGTCGTTTGATTATTAGTCAGAGACGCAATTGTGTGCCGCTTCCTTCTAAAAGATCGTGTTAGATTCCAGAGTGTTCCGTCCTCTGCATTCATCGTTTGTAACCTTCTGTCCCAGCATTCATTCTTATATTTTAGGATAGCCCTACGGAAGATGTTTTGATGATGATTGTAATTGTTTTTACTAACAGGAGTTTTCGAGCATTATTGCGATTAGTAATGAGTCTTTTAATATATGGTGGAAGATAAGTACGGTTGTTAGTATTAATTGGCTTGGAGGCAATCTTGTGAGTATGAGTTAGTTTGTTAGTGAGTTTCGAGATAGCATTCTCTATCTCTTCAGGACTTGCTAGGTGAAAAAGAGTAATTATCAAGATAGGATGAAATAAGAGGCAATATTTATAGTGAGATTAGGATAAGTAAATTTATAATCAATGATGGCAATGATCTGAGGATAATTCATCAAGGGAAGAGATGGAATAATTAAAGTGAAAGTTGTTAGTGACCACAAGGTCAATTATAGAAGAGGAGTTAGTACCGATTAGTATTAATCTGATTTTGCATTACATTTTGTTAAACGTTTAATCATCAATAAAATTAATATTACTATGAAATTTATGTATTAAAAATAAAATTATATACGCAGAATGACATATCAATATATGTGAGTAAAAAAAATATTATCTAGGAAACTGAAATGCATTGGTTTTAAATTAGAAATTAGTTGCTATAACATTTAAGATCCATGTGTTAATTTTTATTAAAATAATTTTTTATTATAATATTTGTGTGATTGTAGTTATTATTTTAAAAGAATGGTGTTAAAAGTTCCTTTTAAAATTTCATATCTTTAAATAGTGATGCAGTTTGCAAATTAATAAAAAGGATGCATCATTGAAATTCTGTGCAATAAAAATATATAAGTAAATAGAAAAAGTAAGTATATATAAGTAAAAGTGAATTCAATTTAAAAATTTAATGCTGTAACTTATATTGTATAGTAGAAGCTTCTATTCCTCTTGTCCTTATTCCATAGTCAATTTTGTATTCACATTATGTTTGGTTTTAAGAGGAACAATAATTTTAATATTTTACGACTGCCATCAATTGAATCAAGTTTCTTATTTATCAAAATTCTTTATAATTACAAATAAATGAGTAACTACAGATTGACCAACTCTTTTGAAATTGTTATAGTCCACTTATCTTTTTAATTCATTATACTTTTTTATCCTATAATATCTGAAATGAGTATAGTTACAGTGTTATTTTAAAAAAAAATTTATTAAAAAAAAAATGCATTGAAAATAGCCAGAAAACAACAAAATTTGTTTATTTTTTACTTTATATATAAACCATATTCAATTATTAGACGATGTAACATCTTGTGTATCAAACATTTTTTTCTTGTTCTAATGCAGCTGGTAAATACTTAGACAATTGTCTTTGATGCCTTAAGTCAAGCACCATACCTACGTTACTCACGTAGCAGTACCCAGAAGGCGCGTGTATCTTGAAGATAATTTGCGACTGCGGAGTAACGATACCTCTGCAAAGCTCTACGATTATGTTTAGACCGGGACCTAAGGTTTAAAGTGAATTCTGAAACACTACAAACAGCCATGGCACCACCGGGACTCGACACCGACCCCTGTGATACAGAGCACCAGAGCGCTAGCCACTCGGCTATTCAGGTCCCGTGTATTAAATATAAAAAATGAATATAAGCAGAGATATTACATGAAAGTGTTTTAAATAATATGCATCAACAAATGTATTGAAATTTTATATAAAACAAGGTATCAAAAATAATTTGTTTATAAAAAAAGCAAATAAAAAGTTTATAATTTTTTTAATTATTACATACAAAAATTAATATTATACAAAAGATGTGAATAGTAAAAACATGAAAAATATGAGTGGTTTTTTTTATTTCTCTTTTAAATTTTTTAAATTTAAATTTCTTTTTAAATTTTCATTCATCCAATATATTTGAAAATTTATGATGGCCAAGCTTTGTCTGTTAATATGCTAGTATTAAGTTACTAAACTTATAATGTTTTAAAACTTACAAATATTGAAATTGATCAAAATAATTGACCATGTTGTTCTAATATTTACAAGGATATCATTGTGGAATTCAAACAATCTTTTTAGAAGACTATAGTTTTAACTAGTTTTTATCAATGCTGAATTCAAAGATAATTAAAAAATAAATGTTGTTTTCAAGGAAGTTATTGCTTTTGAGATGTCTTAAATAATGTTTATTTATAGAAATAATAATACCTTTATAATGAACAAGATAATAATATTAATAAAATAAGAATTTCATTTCATACAAATTAAATTCATTTTTCTTTTAAATTCCTTCTATTAGCTCACACTTTCCCTATATATATCTTGTTCAAATTTTCAATCGTTCATAAAATATTTTTATTCATCCACTCAAGTTCAAATACCTTTAATTTGAACTTGTAGTGGATGCCACTGGATGTTAATACAGTTTTTTCAAATATTAATTCAGTAATTAAATTTAACTAATTAATTTTTGTTTATTTTTAGATGTAAGTTGCATGTATCTATCAATAGATGGCACCAGATAAATTTAAAAAAATGAATGAAAATTATTTATAAAGGACCTTCTGCAATTAAGTGGAAAAAGAAGGAATTGACTTTAAAAATTTTTTTTGACATTACTTGTTAAATAAATTATTTCTTTATAATTATTTGGGAATTTATTAACTATTTTCAAAATGAGATGTCAACAAATATATATATATATATATATATATATATATATATATATACACTCAAGAACCAAACCATTATGACCACCTGTCAATAACGAGTTGGCCCACCTTTGGCGTGCAACACAGCTTCAACCCGCCTTGGCACGGATTAATACCACCACTTAATACCAGTTAAATATCTTTTCCACCTGATCACGTGCTTTCCACGTCATCCTGGCGAGTTCATTGCAAAATGTCGGGGTGGTCACAATGTTTTGGCTCTTGAGTGTATATATAATGATTTGCAAAAATATTCTCTCATCTTGCATGCCTTATAAAGGCAATTAATATATAAATACGAAAGTGTAGTAAAAACTAAAAACCTCTTGATGTTTTGCAGTTTCAGGCTGATGTTATAAATAAAATAACAGAACTCAATATCTATGATATGTAGAGTGGTATTTAAAACACCATAAAAATATTCTGTCATTAGCACATGTATTAATCACATGAAAGCAACAATTGCAATAATCTATATAAATTCTCCTTGTTTCCTATTTTTATTTAATACCTTTTTTTTCTTTTACTTATCTCATTTTTATGCATCATATTACTAACAATTAATCCATTGTTTTGTTAAATTAACTCTGTATTATAATTTTAAAAAAAGATATAACACTGGGAAGAATTTTATTTATTGGTTCAACAAAGTTTGCTTATTAATATTTTGGTCTCCCAATTCTTAGTTAATGAAATTTTTTCTTTTAATATTTGATAGAATGTTTGTTTTTTTTGCAGATTGAAATGCAAATTATATAAACAAATTTAACCAGCAAACACAAATAAATAAACAAAATTATAAAATCCCATAAAAAGCATCAAATTATATTTCCCATTTGTTTTATCTGGTAATGAATTTGCAAAATAATTACCAACAAAATATATGTATAATTCATATTAATGAAAATTTTAATATTTTTATTACACCAATTAGTTTTTCAGTAAATAATTTATTTTTAAATCAATTATTACGAATCAATTTTTGTTAGGGGTATTAGTCAGTTATATGCGACCCAAAGCTACTTTGAAAGAAAAAAAAATGTGGTACCGTGCGCCAGAGCACTAGCCATCAGGCCCATATACATATATCTCCAAGTAAATAAATTAATTAGCCACTATAGTTCCATGTTTTTAAGTGACTCCTGCTCAGGGTGCAACGACAATCAAGCATCATTTTTAATTCAGCTCCATGTCTTGAAGGAGCCTCATCATCAATAGGTGCTGAAAAGTAAGCTGGAAATAATAGGAAGAAGTAAGCTGTTGGTGCTTACTTCTTAGGTGCGGAAAAGTTTTTTTCTGTTGTTATTCTAATGCAGCTGGCAAACACTTAGACAGTTGTCTTGGATGCCTTAAGACAAGCGCTGCACCGATATTACTCATTTAGCACTACCCAGGGGGCACATGCAACTTGAAATTAAGCTACGGAAGCGGAGTAATAATACCCCCGTTACGTTCTACGATCATGTAGTATTTGTTGTTGACTAATCCTCAGTGCCCTGCAGTGCGGGACCCATGAGTAATGGATGGAGGGAAAGGGGCAGCTTCTGTTGCGATGGAGCACCCGTAGGTAGAAGTCCGACTTGGCTCCGTGATGGTCTTTACAGTCAAATGAGACCGAGACCTACGGCTTAAAGTGGATCCCGAACCACTACAAACATTCATGGCACTGCCGGGACTCGAACACGAAACCTGTGGCACCGAGTGCCAGAGCGCTGGACACTCGGCCATTCAGGCCCTATCATGTAGTATGACTGCTATAAATAATTTTACATTTTCTTTTTTTATCGCGTATGCTGTTGTTTTTTATCCCACTTGGTAGACCTCTAGACCAAGTTCACCAACCCCTTATGGTCTCATGGTTGTAGGGAAAGGAAGGGGGAAGCTTCTGTTGTGATGGAGGACCCGTAGGTAGAAGTCTGACTAGGCTCCGTATCGCTCTACAATCATATGAGACCGGGACCTATTGTTTAAAGTGGATTCCGAACCCCTACAAATAAATATCCATGGCACCGATAGGACTCTAACCCGAAACCTGTCGTACCGAGTTCCAGAGCGCTAGCCCATTCAGGCTGCAGGTGCTGAAAAGTAAATTTTAATAATTTTCGGCATGACTAGAAGATTTAGAAGAATATTAAAATTTATTAGGAAATCGAATACTTTCATTGAATTAAATGACATCGACAATTGAGAGAGAGATGTAAGTTGATATTTAATTATTACATAAATATTCTCTGCTGTCATTTTGTCTAATTAATCAGATTTAAAATTTCAATTTCGTGTTTATTTTGGAAATTTCATGTCGTCATTTAAATTGATTTAGTGGAAAAAGATGACTAAGTGCTTCTCATAAAACATTTAGTTTCAGTGATTTGGAGAATAACGATGGTTATGAAATTAAACGGATTAACCGATATTATAAAAATTAAATCAAAATATTAAAAATAAAATGAAAACGCATAATAAGAAATAATGCGTAATTGGCTGGTTGGCGAAAAATGGGATCGTTGGCGAGTAAAAGCAGGCAAAAAAAAAGTAAAAATGCAATTATTGCGTTTATGCAATTTCTGGGTCGCTTTGCGTTTTTGGAATTTTGAATATTGTAATCGGAAGACCGTATTAGAATAGAATTTGGGTTATTTGGGAGTTTATTATAGAAATTTTTTGCAAAATTACTAATGAATGTTTTAACGGAAGGAATATTAAGTGAATTTTGCATATCAGAATTTGAATATCAGTCGTTGTTCTAATGCAACTGGCAATAGAGACAGTTAATCTCTATACCATAAGCAAGGGCTGCGCCATTGTTACTCATTTAGCACTACCCAGGGGACACATGTAGCTAGAAGGTATGCTACGTAAGCCAGTGACACTACTACTACAACACTCTACGATGCTATTAGACAGGACCTACAGTTTAAAGTGGATTCCGAACCACTACAAACATTCAAGGCCCCGCCGGAATTGAACCCGAAATCCATGATACCGAGCGCCAGAGAACTAGCCACTCGGCCATCTGCTCCCCAGAGTTATGATGACGGGAGGCTAGCGCTCGGTTACGCAGGTTTTAGGTTCGAGTCCCAGCTGAAGTGAGTGCTGGGCGTGAAGTGCCCAGTGCTAAGTGAGTAAACGTCAGTGCAGCGCTTGCCTTAAGGCACTTTTTGAAAGACTGATGTCCGAATGGCTAGCGCTCTGGCGCTCGGTGCCACAGGTTTTCGGGTTCGAGACTCAGCGGTGCCATGGATGTTTATAGTGATTCGGAATTCACTTTAAATCTTAAGTCACGGTCTAACATGACCATAGAGCGATGCGGGGTATTGCTACTCAGCGTGCGTAGCTTATCTTCAAGCTACACGCATCTCATGGGTAGTCCTAAGTGAGTAACGACGGCGCAGCCCTTGCCTTAAGGTGTTAAAGACAATTGTCTAAATGTTTGCCAGCTGCATTAGAACAAAAAAAATAATGGCGGTATCATCAGCGAAGAGACTAAAAGTAATGTTATTATATCATTCATATAAAGATTAAAAGATGATGTGCAATTACGGAGCCTTGAGGAATGCCAGCATGAAGGTGTTTAATCGTAGAATTAGCGTTATAAACAGATACAGTAAATTTGCGATTAGTAAGATAAGAGATAAGAATTTTAATTTGGTTCGGCGGAAAATATTTAATTAATTTGTAAATTAGTCAGTTACTCCATACTTTAACAAAGGCTTTAGCAATATCTAAGTAAAGGATAACAATGAATGATTTTTCTGAAAGCCTTCATGAACAATTTCAGTAACTCTTAGAAGTTGATGCGTAGTTGAAAGCTGCGAGGTGAAACCAAATTGGTGAGGAATGCTAATATTATTTTTTTGAATGTGAGCTAGGTATTCCTGGAGAATGATGGAGTCAGTGAGTTTTCCTAGGGTTGGAAGAAGGGAGATGGGAAGCGTCCCATGGTTTAAGAATGGAGATAATATTAGCAGCTTTCAAGTTAGTGGGAAAATAGGAAAGAGTGAGTGCGGAATTAATGATTTTAGTAATGCGAAAAATGATTTTAGTGGGCAGATTTTTTAGCATTTTATTAGTTATTTTGTTATTGCCTTTTTTAATTTTAGTATTCGTAATATAATTAAAGATGGCTGAGGGAGTGGTGGGGAAGGAGTTAGTCAGTACGGGGTTATTATTATTATTTGTTCTAATGCAGCTGGTAAACGCTCAAACATTAGTCTTAGATGCCTCAAGGCAAGCGCTGCACCGACGTTACTCACTTAGCACTATCCAGGAGGTGCGTGTAGCGTGAAGATAAGCTACGGACGCTTAGTAACAATATTCTCGAAACGCTCTACGATCCTTTTAGACCGGAACCTACGGTTTAAAGTGGATTCCGAACCACTACCAGCATCCATGGCACCGCCTGGACTCGAAACCGAAACCTGTGGTACGGAGCGCTAGAGCGTTAGCCACTCGATCATTCAGGGGCCCTGGGGTTAGTATTAAAATTCTTAATAATATTATTAATAAGAGAAGTGAAGTGGGAGTCTTGAAGATTGTTTTCAGAGAATTGAGATTCGTATGAGATAGCTATTGTGTCATCTTTTTATTCATCGGTGAGAGCTTTATTAAGGAGGAGATTAAAAGGGGGAGATTAGTAATAGTTAGAGCAAGGATTTTGGAGCGTTTTTCTTAAAGTTAGTAGCAGTAAATCAGAGTGAATTGTCTTCTGTGGTGAGAGAGGCTAGTTTATTTTCCCAAGTGTTTTGATTACTACTGTGCCCAAAAAGGAAGTCCAATTAATTTTTTTTTTTCAAAGACTCTTTATTTATTCTTCCAAAATTATTTCATCGCCTTCAAAGTAATCCCCTCCGGACACAATGCACTTATGCCATTTTTTTTTTTTTTCCAATCCTCAATGCATGCTAAAAAGTCATCGGCAAAGATGGCTTTCAAAGAGATTGACGCATTTGAGGCCCAAAGTGGAATTGGCCGGTCCTTTTGAAATTCCAAGATCATCAGCAAGGTCTTTAATTGTAAATCGACGGTTTGCAACCACCAATTCTTTAATTTTTTGGACGTGAGCTTCGTCGGTTGAGGTTGATAGACGGCCAGAGGGTTCTTCGTCTTCAACGCGTTCTCGATCTTCTTTGAACTGGTTATACCTGAATTTTAAACATTTCTTTCCGATATAGGAATGCTCACCGAATGCCTTCTGCAACATTCTATAGTTTTCCTCAAACTAAATTTAATGCAAGTTCTTTCCTCAATGAATTCAGACATTTCAAATATCGCCGGAATCAGTTTTCGCGTCTCACAAAGCCAAGCGTAACTCAAACACTAATGAATATTTTAACATCAAATTTCACACATTTGTCAAGAACAGTGCCAGCAACCTAAAAAGAAAAAAAAATTTTGAAATTCCATATGCCCCGGGAATTTTAAATTGAAAATTGGTCTTACTTTTTGGACACAGTAGCAAACATGATATGATATATATATATATATATATATATATATATATATATTCCAATGGCAGATTATGAACAGTTACAGCAAAAAAGAACAACGAAAAAAAAAAAACATACAACAACAACAAAATAATACAACAAAACATTATTCTATTCATTAATCTAACAATAATGCCAAGTTGCAGATCTTTTAGCCACTAAAAAGTGTTACCAAGTGCACCACGGGGTGGTAGATCTGCGCACTCACACAGTAGTATATAATACACCAAACTTTGACAACTTTTAACTGACAAAAAAAAAAAAAAAAACCTAATTACAAATGCAAAAATTGGGTATGTTGAAATACTTTTAAGACAAACATATATATAATTTGACAGTAGTTGAAAAAAAAAAAAAAAAAAAAAAAACACTCTCTCTGATCCAGTTTTTTAAAATATTATTTTGTCATTGGCGGACTTAAAGCATTTGTAAATATAAATAATATATCATTAATTTATGATCTCAATTTTTGATTAAGTTAATTTTATATGCTCCCATTTTTTAATTTGTGAATATTTAATTTTATAAACAAATGCATAAAACAAGTACAGTTTTTTTTTTTTTATCAAATAATTTTACATTGATTATATTATATAAAACAAAAACTTGCTCTCAAAGCTTTGATATTATTATAAAAAATATTTGTTAAAAAACACTGATATTATTATTTCTTTTATTATTATATTTGTAATGCATTGTTATTCTATATAAAAAAATTTTTGAGGTGTTTGAATAAAAAATTAAAACTAAAATGGATATATATTTTTTTAGGTATTAAAAAGTACAAATGAAAAGCCAATCACATGCAGAGTTTTTTGGTTATATATATATATATATATATATATATATACACTCAAGAGCCAAAACATTATGACCACCCCTACATTTTGCAATGAACTCGCCTGGATGACGTGGAAGGCACGTGATCAGGTGGAAGTGGTATTTAACTGGTATTAAGTGGTGGTATTAATCCATGCCAAGGCGGGTTGAAGCTGTGTTGCGAGCCAAAGGGGTGCCAACTCGTTATTGACAGGTGGTCATAATGTTTTGGCTCTTGAGTGTATATATACATATAAATATAAAGATTTTGTAGTATCAGTAAAAAAAAAAAAAACTTAATTTCTAGCAACTTAACTGTTTTGCAAAATCAAATTTTGAAATATTAATTGAAAAAAAAACTTTTTCTTTTTATATATATTTTGGACAAATTTGCCTTTAGACAAAGTTAACGCAAATCACAATTCACAAATTTTACTTTTGCAGTGTTTCTTAACCATTAAGTTTAAAAAAAATATATAAATATTTTTACTTTTTACAATATTTCATAATATTTTTAAATTTAAAAGGAAATGTCCATTTCATCAGTACAAATTTTTATTTATCGCACGTTTTTTAAATAAATTTTTGTATGAAAACTCTTTTACTCCCAAATTAAAATTTTAAAAACTGTTTTTTTTTCATTCGTTAAATTTGTAGACACTATTAAACAAAAATATATATATATTTTAAGGTAGAACTTCATATGCATATTTTACTTATAATTGTTACTTATCCTACTTGGTAGATATATAATCTAGACCAAGCCCACGAACCCGTATGGACTTGAAGGGAAGGAAGCAGCTTCTGTTGTGATGGAGCACCTGTAGATAGAAGTCTGTCTTTTGCTCTGTGACGCTCTTCTACAATCATACGAGACTGGGACCTTCGGCTTAAAGTGGATTCCGAAAAACTACAAACATCCATGGCACCGCCGGGACTCTAAACAGAAACCTGCGGTACCGAGCGCCAGAGCGCTAGCCACTCGACCATTCAGGCCATTTTTACGTATAAAAATATCATATTTGTATTTATTTATACAGTTTAATTTGCTTATAGGAATTAAAACATATTGGTATATTTAAAGATTTCTTTAAAAACAATTTTTTACTTAATGCAATGTTTGTTCTGTTAATCGTTGATGTCACACTTTTTTGAAACATTTCAAATTTGAAGCTAAAAATATTACGTATTTTCCAATATTGAATCCACCAAAACCTAGTTTTGCGCCTATATATTATTATCTGATATTAGTTGCTCATCGCTAATTACCTCAGTTTCTCGCCAAGTTGCAATCGCCAAAAAGACAATAATTGTCTCTAAAGGTGACTGTGATCGTTACTTATATTACGGCAACTTTGCATTAAATTTATAATTTCGCCACTATAATTTAATTAGAGAAATTCGATTTTTTTTTTTTCGCTTGGTAAACATTATAATGACTGTTTGCTGATTTGGCATGTCCGCTATCTTCTATCTATAATGACTGTTTTGATGTTAAATTCGTTCTTATTTGGGAAAAAAAAAAAAAAAAAAAAAAAAAAAAATTAGTAAATACTTTTTTTTTTAAATAATTATTTTGCTAAAAATATCTTATTCATATGATAAGATTTTTTTGTTTGATAAGCAGATGACATTGAATTTTTAGATACTATTGTGTGTGATAAGGCCACGTATATAAGTTTATGATTTTATTACGCAGAATTATTTATGGCATCTTATCACAGGCAGTTTACAGATATAATTTAATTTTTCATTGCAATATTTCAAAATAAAATTAGACAGCAATTCAAATTCATTCATATATGGTGTGTGAATTTTTAATAGTTATGATTTTTATAATGGCCCACATATTTTGCGTGATATTGTTCTGCTTTTCCTCAACATTAGCAGCCTCACAGCCTGATGAAATAAAGGAATTGCCAGGATTAAATTTCCCATTGAATTTTAAGCAATATTCTGGTTACTTAGATGCAACTGAAGGAAGATATCTACATTATTGGTGAGAATATTTTTTTATTTTCCAAATAGAAGATTCGTTCTGTCTTAAAATATTTTAAGAGAAAAAATATAGCTTATATTTGGGGTATATAATATAGCTCATTGATTTGTAGTATTTTATGGTAAATTATATGGATTTAATGGCCTTTATGATACACTCAATAATTTTTGTGATTTTACAATGTGTATTAAAAATTTTAATGAAACAAAAATATTTTACATACTTCGTAAAAAAAAAAAAAAAAAGATTTAATACAGTGCAGGTTTAATTTTTGTGAAATAAAAAATAGCCTATTATAATTATTATTTGCACTAGTCTATTTTATATGGCTTTATGTGATCAATTTTTTTTTACATCTGTTTATATTGGTAGATTTTATTTAAATTATGGAGCTCTGAATTCATCGAATAGTGTAAAAATCTATGTTTTATCTATGTTAGAATCTATATCTCTATCTCTTTTTTTATATCTACCTCTATCTATGTTTGTTGTTGTTGTTGTTGTTTCTTATCTCACTTTGTAGACATCTAGGCTAAGCCCACGAGCCCATATGTACTCATGGTTGAAGGGGAAGGAAGCAGCTTCTGTTGTGATGGAGCACCCATAGGTAGAAGTCTGATTTTGGCTCCGTGACGCTCTACAGTCATAGGAGACCGGGACCTATGGCTAAAAGTGGATTCGAACCACTGAAAACATCATGGCACCGCCGGGACTCGAACCCGAAACCTGTAGCACCGAGCGCTAGACACTCGGCCATTCAGGCGCCAGAATCTATGTTTAATATACGATTAAAGATACAGCTGTTGAGAGCCAACAGGATAAAAAGGAATTGTGATTTGATGAGGAATGCAAAAAAATAATTAATGAAAATAAAATAAAACCAACTGGTACCAAAGGCCAGAGAGCTAGCCAATTGGCCATCAGGCCGCCGGAGGAAAGGAAGAGATTTTCAAGAGACGGAGAGTATTTTCAAAAACTCTTTAAAGGCTCTTTAAACGTGAAGAGTTGACCAATCACTAGCCTCATCACTTTCGCCTGAAACTGGTTTGAAATCCGCCGCTTCGAGTTGACCAACTTTCAACTTTCACTAGGCGTAATGCTATTTCTGACGTTTCGCTGTGAAGGGGTCGAAAAATTTTCTTGCCTGCCGCGTGAATTTTCAACGCTTCACGCCTCGGTCGGAACGAGTCTTAACCCAGGAGATGATGAGAAATTGGGGCAAGTTGAAAAGTTGAAAAGTGAAAATGCAAAAGAAGTAGAGTGTCCCAGTAAATTAATCCTAGGAAATTTTAGATGTCCTCAAATTTTTAAGAGATTATCAATGTGATTTTTGTAAAAATCTTTCACCTGTTATCATATTTCTGCACTAATATTGTAATATTGTAATCTAATCCTCTGTCCACCATGAATTTGGTCATTTTTCGGAAATCATCGTCTGTTTGGACCAGGACTCTCATGAAACGCCCGGTATACTTGGCCTGGAAATATGGTACTTCCGTTCTTAGAATGTTTAAGACAGCATTCCAGTCATTCTTGGGGCTGGAGGTAGATGGGAGGAGGTCTAGAGTGGCTTCGAAGTCATTCGAGAGCTCCGGGATTTGATTAATGTTGTCTACTGGGGCATAGGATTTTTGCAGTTGAAGACTTCGCATCGGTACCGCTTGCTTAAATTTTCTTTGGAGGTACTTGGCGGGATTACGGAATCCATCCTCATCGGTGGGTCTTTTCTCCTTTCTCTTAATTTGAACATCGTTGCGTGGGATTATTTCTTCAACATTTGGTAGCTCAGCTGTTATTTCGCTGTCATTAGCCTCTCGGGTTTCTAGTGCTCTTTTACTTCATAGTTCTATTTCTTGACGTGACGGAACTTTCCAAAGTTGTTTGCCTTATGATCTTTTGAGGGCGTTCATATTTTCATACAACACATTGATCTCTTGCTGTAGTTGCATGGCTTTTGGGAACGATGATCTCCATTGCGATCTTGCTACACTGCTTAGCTAATTCTTCCAACCTGCTTTTGTTATTTGCTGCTTTGCAGAGTATGGCTTGATTGAATACTATAAATTCATCTGTTAGATCAGTAAGCAACGGTGCATCAGAATAGTCATTGTTTTCTGTTATTATTGATATCTTTGGTGTTAAATTCCGTTTCAATTTCGAAATCCTTAGGTAAAATGGCCGGACTGTCAAGACTATTACACTATATAACTTGAGGAGGCAGAGGATCCGAATCCTCTAGAAGTCCAGAGGATGCTTGACTCATTTAACAAGCAAAATTTAAAATTAGTACAAGATGAAAATGGTATTCGCGAAATAAACAAGATAGAAATTGCGAGAATACGAAGTTATCAAAAACGTGTGAAAAACGCAGATTCGGAAACGGAAACGTAAGTACCTGTTTCGAGTATCTATGGGGTAAATATACCCTGAAACCCCCCACATAATCATTAATATAGTTAAATTTACATTATTGGGTCTGAATGGCCGAGTGTCTATCGCTCTGGCGCTCGGTGCCACAGGTTTCGGGTTCGAGCCCCGGCGGTGCCATGGATGTTTGTAGTGGTTCGGAATCCACTTTAAGCCGCAGGTCCCGGTCTCCTATGACTGTATGAGCGTCACGGAGCAGAAGTCAGACTTCTACCTACGGGTACTCCATCAGAACAGAAGCTGCACTCCTCTTCCCTCCTTCCATGAGGGATACGCCAACAACAACAACAATTTACATTATTAAAATTACATTAAGAAACATCGCTATCAATTTACATTATTAAAATTTACACTAATAAGTTAAATAATAAATAGAAAGAAATAAGTTAAGTTACTCAGGTACAATTAGGAGTCCGTAACAAGTTCGTTTCCCCGCGGACGGTGGGTGAATTCATGAAAAATAAAAATAAATTAAATTTAGAAATTATAATAAATACATTAGAAATGAAAATATTAACTTCTTAAGAATTTTAGATATTATTTGGAAAAAAAAATTACGATAGCCAGTATTTGTGTTAGTTTTGCACATCGTAGCAATAAATGAAAATGTAAGGAGCCAATAGATACCTCAGATTTGCAAATTAGCTATTTTTGGTCATTTTGAGTCCCACGTATTCTTTTTAGACGTGGGAAGGACTCAAACGTCGCATCGTAGATAGCTCTAGGTCTTTTCTAGAGCTACTGACACCAGCATCGTAAACAGGAATTGTGCGAATTGAGAATCTGAGGGCATTTATCATGAAAGTTTTTTGAAATTTTGAATATGTAATCCATTATCAGATTAAGATCAAGATCTTTATGGATTTGTTTCCGTCTAACAAACCACGGAGCATTAACTATACTGGCTACCTGTCTGTTTTGGAAAACTTGCAACTTTTGGAGATTTTTCAGTGAAGTGGAAGCCCAGACGGAACAACCATAGGTGAGAATTGGTCGAAGAATCGACTTATAGAGCAGAGGCTTATGTCTGATAGCTAGCCTACTCTTACGAGAAATTAGGCATTTGAATTTTTACTCGCAGCAGATGCTTTTGCAACTACTTTAGAGATATGGGAATTAGAGTTCAATTTTGAGTCTAAAACCAACCCTAAGTACTTATATTCAGAAACCCAGGGGACGGGCTGGCCAAAAATGGTAACATCATTAAAGTTATCAATATTACTCTTCCGAGTAAACAGGGAGGCACGCACTTTTATTAGAATTAACCTCTATTTTCCATGTGGTCAGCTAACTTTCTAATTGAGTGATATAATTATTCAACTGAGCAACGACGGAGTTTAGTGTTTTGTGCTGACTAATAATAGCTGTGTCATCTGCAAACATCGCTAGCTGACATTTTGTCGGTCTAGGGATATCGTTTACAGAGATTAAAAATAAACGTGGTCCTAAAAGAGAGCCCTTTGGAACGCCGCTCCTGATTGGACGCGGGGACGAGAGATAGCATCTTAAACTCTAATTCGAAATTTACGAGCAGAGAGATATGAGTGCAAAAGATGAATTAAATGATCCGAAAACCATGTCGCATGAGCTAGGATATTAAGCCATTATGCCAAATTTTGTCAAAGGCTTTAGCTACGTCCAGAAATAATATTCCCTTAGATTTTCGATTGTTAAAGCCTTCACGGATCAGCTCATGAACACGTAAGAGCTGCTGATTTGTACTGAGTTGGTTCCGGAATCCAAATTGTTCCGGAATAAGTATAACATTATTACTGCAGTGCTGATCCAGGCTCTTAAAAATCGAATATTCTAATATTTTATTCTTACTACTGAGCAGTGAGATTGGACGGTAATTTTAGAGTAAGCTAAATTGCATTCAAGTTTAGGAATGGGAATGACTACGGCAGTTTTCCAACTCTTAGGAAAGTAACACTTATCATCCCAGAAATTAATAAGATAAGTGATAATTAAAATATAAGAATAGATATAATTTTTAACATGTGATTAGAAATAGAGTCCAATGCAGGAGCTTTGTTCGCTGCAATTTTCTTGATATAGTCTCAGACTTCCCTCGGACTAATTGTGTCTATCGATTTAGAAGCGCAGATTTAGAGGCGTGAAGGATAGGAACCGCCAGGATATGAACCTCATTGGCTAGACAGAACAGAACCAAGCAGAACACCAAAGGCTCGTTCCCACCGAGGCGAGAGACGGTGACGTGACATGCGGCAGGGAAGAAAATTTTTCCTCCCGTTCACAGCGAAACGTCAGAAATAGCATTACGGCTACAGAAGTTCCATTTTCAAACCGGTTTCAGGCGAACTCGGTGAGGATAGTGATTGGTGAACGCTTCACGCTTAAACGCCTCGGTGGGAATGAGCCTTTAGACTCCTTGAGGAAAACCCCAGTAGATCTAGATCCAGAGGAAGACCAAGAGTTAGATGGGACGATCAAGTTGAAGAGAACTTGAAAAGATTGAGAATCACTAACTGGTAACAAAGGGCAATTAAGACTTGTGGAATGGTGAGAAATCTTAAAGGAAGTTAGGGCTCTTGAAGTGCTGGGGCAACGGGGGTACCGGTTACAGAGTTCCAAGATGGTTTTAAGAACCACGAAAAACTCCACATCTTAATTTAGTTAAAACATTAGCACTATAAAATGAATTTGCTTCAATTAATGAAAAGTGCTGTAGTACCAATAATAATAAGGTGATTAAAAAAAAATGATGTGAAGCTATTGAAAAACTCAATTAGTTGTGAGCACATTCCAATGACTTAATTTACAGTTTTAATAGTTTTTGACATTTATCCCAGTAATTTAATGAATTAAAAAGGATACAATAAAGTACTATAAGTTAAATAATTGTTTTATTTTTGCATAATATGGAATATTTAAATAAAAATTTGTAGGGCATCTTTTAATATTATTTATTCAACTAACAAAATGGCAATCATTTATCTTGATCACTATATATCTTATTTGATTTTAATATGAAGTGATTATTTAAATGTAGATTCTTACATTTTAATTTTAATTAAGATTTATGATTATTTTAAATTTTTGTATATCAATTTAAAACTTTTCCTTTTTCTCTTTGTCTTAAAGATATTATAAAATGAATACTGTTTTAGGTTTGTAGAGAGTCAAAGGTCTCCATCAACAGATCCTGTTATTTTATGGTTAAGTGGAGGACCTGGTTGCAGCTCTCTTGAAGCATTGCTAAATGAACTTGGTCCTTTTCGCATATCAGCTGATGGAAAATCATTACATAATAATTCTTATTCTTGGAATAGGGTACTAATTCTTTATGTTATTAACAAACATATTTCTCATAAAAGAATTTTCATCTTTTAATATAAAATATTCTTTAAAACAACACATATAACAAAATATAATAATGCTGCTGATTTCTAATATTATATTAATTTGTAATATTCATAATATTTAATAAATTTTGCACATTTTAATCATTCTATTTTTAATGTAATTATTACTTGAAAATAATTATTAACTTATTTTTAAAATATTGATCTGCATTATGGGAAGCTGTGGTATATTGTGACAGAATCTATAATTTCTCAAATTTTGCAAAATAAATATTAAAAAAAAATCATTTCAATTGATCATTATAAGACATGTTTGTACTTGTGTTTTCAATTCAATCTATGAAGAATATGAGCAAGATAAGAATTTCATCATATAAAAAGTGAATTTTGTCAATGTAGATGTATAATTTCATAGTGAAAAATAATTAATTTTTTTAATGTACAGTGCTTTTATTAATAGTTAAGTATAAATCAATTTATTCAAGCATAAATTGCAGTTTAATGCATTTTAATAGTTAGCCATATTTGATAAGAAAATGGGGTTAATCTCAATGTTCACCTCTTCAATAATAGATATATTAACACTATATTTTAGTGAATAGGTTAATAATAAATTCAGACAGTAAATGTAAAAAGATTTAATTTGATATAAATATTGAATTAGAGTTCATTGATACTGAAAAGGTTCAACCCATTTGTGGCAGAAATGCATTACAATGATCTTTTACTTAGTCAAGCTTTCTGCACAATATTTTCCTGTGCCTAAAGCGGCACATTATATTTTGGTAGGATGGAATAAATAGAAAAATATTATTGTGACCTTACTAAAAAACAAAAGTTATTTTTCCAGAAATTGAAAATATCAATGAAATTGATGAACTGTGTTAAAATTTATATGATCAATGATAAGACCTGTGACATTAATACTATCACATGCAATAATAAAATTTTGCTAAAACTTGCATAGTTATAATGTTCATTAAATATTTCTATGCAAATAATCTGAATAACTTTTTAATAACCATTTCTATAGTAAATTAATTTGTAAATATCTGTCAATTTCTTTACCATGTTATTTTTGAATTTTTTAAAGTTCAATATTTATATTTCTATATAAAAAAATGTTTATTCTAATATACTAAATTAGCATTTCAGTACTATCCCAATGTGCCCTTTACAAATATCAAATTGGGATTTTTTTTTATATCAGTTGTAATGTTATTATTTTCGTTTTAGCATAACTTTAGAGTAAAAGAACTTATAACTCAATAAAAAAAAAAAAAAAATTAAGACAGAAAAATTGACAGTTCTGAAAAAGTGTGTCAATATGTTTCTTCCTACCCTACTTTAGTTACTCAAAATTATAACACTGGTTATTTCTGATATGGAAATAATTCTGAAATCTAGTTTACATTGATTTCATTTAATAACAGATATCAGATATTTCTGTATGTTTTCTCAAACATTAGGTTCTCTTAGTACTTTTTGAATATTTATTTTTTTCATCAATAATATTAGTCTTCATATTATTATTATTATTTTTTTTTTTTTTAACATTGCAAACTTTTTTTTTTTTTTTATTACAGGTGGCAAATCTGCTGTTTTTAGAAGCTCCTGCTGGTGTAGGTTTTTCTTATGCTGATAATGGGAATTACTCCACAGATGATGATTCTGTTTCAAAGGACAATTATGTAGCATTGCAAAACTTTTTTGAAAAGTTTCCTGAATTTAACAAGAATGATTTTTATATAGCTGGGCAAAGTTATGCTGGAATTTATGTCCCTACTCTTTCAGTGAGAGTTTTAACAGGAAGTGCCGAAATTAATTTTAAGGTGAGTTTTTTTCTTTTCTTAATCATCTGAACTGTTTTATTTTTCTGGTAAACTCAACATTTAAGATAATGTTTTCTATCAAAATTGCCTTGTATTATCAAAAATATATTTTTCACTTCTTATCTAAATACTTAGGGATTTGCTATTGGAAATGGATTTCTTGATGACAAACTCTTACCAAATACTCTAGTATTTTTTGCATATTACCATGGATTACTTGGCCCTGAGTAAGCATTTATTTATACCTACTTAAACTAATATTTAATATTCATTTACTCTTCAATAATATAATATCCTTGTTTTGCCAAATATTTTGTTTAACTAATTTTTTTTTTTTTAAATTTAAACTGGAAACTTTATCAAATTTATTTATTAAATCTGAAATGATTTAAATCCATTATTTATGAAAAATATTTTGGACATATGAAAAAATTTATAAGTTAGTATAGTTGTATTGTTATTTCATAAAAGAGAAAATTTAATATTATGCATTAAAAAATGCAATTCAACTATTTCTTTATGATAAAATGTGTAGACTTAAATCTGAATTTTGTTTCATTTTGTTAAGATTATGGCAAAGTTTAGCTCAAAAGTGTTGTGTGGGGCATGCTTCTCAAGAAACATGCAATTTTGTTGGAAATGTTTCTCAAGATTGCAAAAATGCTGTGAGTATATCATTACAATTTTTAATAGTCAGTAAAAACATCATTACTGTTTCTTTTCATGCTTATTTTCCTTCTTTTTTTTTTTTTTTCAAAATTATTTGTTAATATCTGATTCAGCATCCATTTATTAATATATGTTTCTTTTTCAATATTTAAATTATTCATACTATATTTTGATTAATATTGAGAGACAATAAAATATTTTCCTATGATGAAGCCTATAATATTCTCAAGTATACTAATATAGATCATATGCAACTTTCCAATCTCATTTCTAAAAAATGCAGATTGAAAGAATATATGTAATTTTTTTTTTCTTAATTGAATTTTCTTTCTCTAAATTTAATTTTATCTTAACCATTCCAATCAAAACATTTTAACTTAATTTTTTTCTAATTACTTTTTAAAGTGCTATTTTATGTCTTATACAAAATTAAAACTAGTAGACTTTATTTATACTTTTTTAAATTGAAATGTTGCTTTTTTATTACTTGTTGAAACACATTAAAGTTGCAACATAATTTAGTTATGGAAAGAAAATATTTTAATGCCTTTATGCTTGCTTTTAGTTAAATTATGGATTTATTTAAAAGTTACTATGTAAAAACCAAATTATAACAATTCATTCCATTTTGATTTTGTTTTTAATTGAAAAGTTTTCTATAACTTGTCTTGTTTCATTTGTTATTAAAATTACTGCTTTCATGATATTTAATATTAAACATTTTACTTTCAGGTTCATGGACTAAATTATATTGTTTATGGTTCTGGTTTAAATGTCTATAATTTATATTAAGATTGTGCCGGATCTAAAGATAATTTAAAATATTTAGTAGATATACAAAATGGTGTTCTTAAATTGCCGGAAGCTTTAAAAGTAAATATGAATTTATTAGTATTTAAATCTTTTAATCCTTATTTATGTAGTAATCTTATAATACAAATTTAAAAGTAGCATTACTAATTGAGGATTTTCTTAAAAAATAATATCAAAAAGGAAATTGGATTCTACTTTTTATTTCAAATAAATCATATATCCAACTTTTGCTCTGCATATGCTTTCACAATAACATAATAAAATTTCTATACAAATTTTCTTAATGATAGATAAAATTTATATAGAGGTCATTGTTTTTTATGTAGTTAAAATTTTTTTATTTGGCGATTATTGCTACAAAAAAAGATATTTTTTAATAATAAATATGAAATAATATAAACAATTCTTCTTCTTCATTGGCGCAATAGCCTCATGATGTCCAAGGTTATCTGCCACTGGCAGATTTCAAAACAGAAGATGTTTTACTTTTTATGGGGTAGAGTTGTCAGCTCTACAGTCATATTAGACAGAGACATGCGCTTTAAAGTGAATTCCCGAACCACTACAAACATCCATGACACTACTAGGACTCGAACCCAAAACCCACTAAGCTACAGATTCCAGTTACTCAGCCATCAGGCCCCAAAAAAATTCTTTTAGTCTAAATTGCCGTTATATAAACAAAATTAAAATGAAAATTTTTGTAAGTTATATTTATTGTTGTTATTATTATTCTGAAAAATTATTCTTTTATATTAAATAATTATCTAAATTGCTGTTAATATTTAAAAACAAATTTAAAATTTGAAAAGTTTTTTTAAAAAATTTTAATCATATCATTTTAAATTAAATTAAAAAAATTTTTTAAGAATATTTTAATTTATAAGTTTTCTTTGATAAAAATTCAATGTCTTATAATAATTAAAGTTTCTTTTTCTTTTTTTCATTCAAATTATTGGGATATTGTGTTTTTCATATTATAGAACTCCACGTCTATCCAACTACCTTGTATTGATTCTTCAAATTTAATAAAATATTTAAATCAACCTGCTGTGCGTCAAGCTCTTCATATACCTTCTCATGTCCAAGATTGGGGTATTTGCAGGTTGTACACTTTTAAATATTTTTAATGTCTTTATCGAACACATTTAGGTTAATTTAGTTTCAGAAAATCCTTTGAAATAAATTTATCTTTTTTGAATATACTTAATGTATTTATTTAAATTACAGTGCAATAAAAATTTGATTGGAACTAATTTTTTTCATCATTTGAAAATTTCATGTTCATGTTATATTTTTAAAATTACAGAACATGTGGTGGTATAAATTTAATTATGTAAGCATTAGGGTTTTTTTTTTCTTAAATTTTTTATAGTAAATTTTGCATATGGAAAAAAAACTTACTTAAAAATTAAAATTGTTCAAAATTTTTTTTCCTATAATAATTAAACTTTTTTTTTTTTTTTTTTTTTTCAGTTTTATAACCTTCAATTTAATGAAATTGCATGCAAAAAAAATTTCTATCTCATTTTTATTAAATTTAAATGATTTATTGAAAAATTATTTAAAATTAATTTTGTTTCTTTTAGTGTGGGTGTCCTTTTTGGGTACAAACGAATTTATAATAATATGAGACCCCAAATTCTACAATTAATTGGCTCTGGAAAACTCCGTGGACTTATTTACAATGGTGATGTTGATATAGCATGTAATTTCTTAGGTGATGAATTGTTTGCTCACAATCTAGGTCTTGAGGTATAATTCCTAAAATATATAACTATTCTTTTTTTTTTTTTTTTTTTTATTTCTTTTGGCATGAAAAAAAACCCAAAATTTTAAATAACATTATAAAAATGCAGTAAAAACTTGAATTGTCTCTCACTAACTGGTAAATATAAGGTTTTAAAAAATTCCGCATTGAAAACACAATGATGTTTATCTGTTAAAATTTACTACATTATTTTACATGAATAGAAAGTTTGATTTTAAACACAAAATGGACAATCCCCCATTTTAAGATTGGAATAAATGAAATTCAGAATAGAATGGAATTACAATATGACTAAAAATATAAATGTCAATATTACCAGAAAATTAATGGAATATTTATTTCTTACTTCCATAATTATTAATATTCCAAAAGTAATAATCATGGAATTAAAAATTGACTGCAGATTTTTTTTTACATTCATAAAAACTGTGTAAAAAGTGAAATCATGTAAAAAAAAAGTTCTGTGTAAATCATTGGCTTTTAAGCTATTTTGCTTATTTTTGTCATTTTCAAGATTTCGTAGAATTAGGAAAATAAATTATGTATTTTTACCTTTATTTTTAACCTTCTTCAAATCAAAGTAGTTTGAGAGCTAAAATATTTCATAATTATTAAATTTTTCAATTTAACTTTAAATCCCTATTTGAATATAAAGTTAAAAAAAAAAAATTAACTATGTTAACCCTATTTGAATTTAAAGTTAATTTCATAGGTATTTATGTGTTGCATATAAGTGATAATCAACTGCAACGAATTTCAAAAACATATTGTCTTGAATATTTCAAAATGAAAATGTAGTAACTTAATTTTTCAAACTATTAGTCTTGGCAACATTTATTTTATGTAAATTTTAATTTATATTTTAAAATCATATGGCAAATTAGTATTTATAAGTGAGTGCTAATATGCTTTTGATTTTTTATTAGTGTTCATGAGTTTGTAATGAAAGTTTATTATGGTGTTCAAGGATATTAATCTGTTGTAAATTATACATTACGGCTCTATTCCTTACACACATTTTGTAGACATCGTAGATCTTGTAATTTAAGATCAAATAACACCATTTTTTCAAAGGATAATAAATTATTTAAAAATATAGTTAAAAATGTTGCCTAATTATGCTATTATAAATTTATTTTTCAGGTTACTAAAGAACGTACACCATGGAAATTCAATAAACAAACTGTTGGATTTGTACAAAGCTATGACAAATTAACATTTTTGACTGTAAAAGGTAAGTTTCGTTTTTTGTCTATATCATTAATTCTAATAAATGTTTTGATACTTTTTTAGAAATTACTGGAATTTTAAACTATGTACATATTATTAACTTCATTATGTGAAATAAATTGCTTTTAAAATATTATCACTATAAAATTATATTAAAAATGTGATAAGTTAAAAAAAATTTATGTTTTGAGAAACAATAGATTATGTAGTCATATCAAGATATTTTATTGCACTTTATAAAATGAGGAAAAATTTAAATAAATCTTCTGTGAAAATTCATATACATTTTTTTATAGGGTGCTGGACACATGGTACCTCACAACAAACCTGGTCCAGCTTTTAAAATGATTGACAGTTTTTTAAGCAATAAACCATATGATTAATAGAGGAAATACATAAAAGTAAACTCTTTTTTTATTTATATTTATTTTAATTGTAAGTCATCTTTTTAATAAGTATTTTTTTTACATTTTTACCCACATTTCATCAGGAATTTTAAATATTAGTTATCTTTAAATGGTTAACTATGCAATTTATATGCATTCAGTGCATCTAATTTCATCTAAACTTTTGCAGAATTCATCTAAACTTTTTTTTTTTTTTTTAAGTTCATATGTATAAAGAAAATAAAAATTTCTTGTTATGCATTTCTTATTTTCGAATTTCTGTATTAATTTTTAAATCTCTAATATTTTTGTGTTGAGTCAATGAGAGAATAGCTCCCATGCATTGCTTTCAATAATTTTATTTTAAATTTGCACACTAAGTGTTTCTTTGTGCTTAAAAAAATCACTTTGTGTGTGTATACATGCTCAATATTTTTTTAGTGTAATTTTATTTTATTTTTATTCTAGGTACTATCATGATGCATTTATGACAAACTTAATTAAAAAAAAAGAACTACTCAATGAAAATTTTAAATCTTTCTGATGTTATTCTAGTAATTTTTACTTATTTATTGTTACTTATGTTAAATTTATTTTTGTGTCTTATCTTTGAGCAACACACAAATTTTTTTCTTTGAGCAACAACACACAACTTTTACCTTTGAGCAACATTTTTGTAATTTGTATTATTGTTATTGTTGCAATGAATAAAATGTTTCTTTAATTTATATTTTTTTCTATAATTTGTGTCCTCTTTTTCATTGTAAAAATTGATTACCATATATATATTGTACTATTTTACTGACAAAATTGTTAAAAAAAAAATTTCCAGAAATCAATTTTTTTTCTAGCTCTAATGTTTATATCAGGCTATCTCATTTCTTTGTGACATTTGAAATCAGAATTATATGAAGTCTTTTGCATTAGATTTATTTCTTTATTAACTGATTTTTTTAATGAAATAAATTATTTCATACATTGAGGGATTACATATTAAAGAAGTTTGCAAATAAAAGATTTTTGCAGAAAAACAAAATTTTTCTACATTAATTAAATGCTGCAAAATTGAACACTGAAAACCTCCATGATAAATGAAATGCAAAAGAGCATAGATATGTCATTCATATTTACTTAGTAAGGTAAAAATCACATTAAAGTTGTTTATTAATGAAAAGTCTTCAGTTTCAGGTTATTTCAGTAAGATTTATTTACATTACTTACATTTTATTTATATTACTTTTAAGAGACTATTTACAATAATTTAATTTAAAATTTGGATTCCATATATTTAACATTAAACCTATGATGATATTAAAAAAAAATGATTAAGTTGCATGATAAGAATTATTTTCAAAAAATTTTGGTAATAAACTACATATATTTATATATTAAAAAATTAGCTTTCTCCAATCTACTAGAGGTCTTTAAAAGTTATCAATTATTAAAAGAAATATTCCTAATTACTAAAAATAAAATCCTGATATTTATAACACTCATTAAATATTTGACCAATTAAATTTAGACATGACTTTTTTTATAAAACATTTATGTGATATGATTTGTGAAGTTTGTATTAAAGTTAATTTCTGAATATTAAGGATATCATTGTCACATTTCTTTGCCAGGAGAGTTTGTTTGGCATATCTTGTCTTTCCAAGGGGATGCTTTAATAGAATATTTTAAGTATTTAAATACACAATAATAAATTTTTTTACCTCTCATATTGGTCTTATTTTTTAACTCTCTAAAACCAACAAAAAAATATAAAAACTGTGATGAAACATTTTAAGATAACAATACAAATATAACAGACAACTACAACATTGATATAGTTTGAAAAATTCAAAAATGTGTGTTTCCAGAAGTAATTAAAGAACTTTTTTTTTTTTACCTCATAATATTTTTTGTCATAATTACAAATTGTAAAAAACAGAATGTGTGTAATCCTGTAAAAGAAATATCCTTCATATTAAATTTTACAGCAAGGGCAGTACTTAGGTTTCAATATTCAATGTGATTTCTGCTTGTGCAAAAATCATTAGCAATTGCAAAAAAAGAGGTTTCAACTTCTATATTAGTTCAAGACAATACAACATAAATTAAACAAAATACATTTTCACATGGAATATATTCATTTTTGAAATAACTGAATATTTCTACCCATCTTTTGTCAATTTCAGTGTGTTTATTTTTTATGGTATAAATTTTTCAGAATTTAAACATTCATTCACCTTCTAATTTCTCTGTTGAAGAGATAATTGTGATATGTTTTGATATGTTGTGTTTTAATTTAAAAAATACAAAATAAGTTTTAATATCTGTTCAATATACTTACGATGAAATAAAAAAAAACACCATTGAAAACAGTTATTTCCTGTTATATTTATTTCATGCCACTCTTCAAAATATTGAAAATATATTTGGTAAAAATTCTACTCTTCTTTGATAAATTTTGCTATTACTGGATTTGATTTGTTCAACAAATTTTTTTACAAACTAAAAGAAGAGTTTAAATCAAGATTTATATTAAAGAATAAAAGTCATTCAAAATACGACTAATTTCTGTAGCTGAAATGTTTTTGCATTAAAAATTTTTTTTTTTAAACAAAATTTTTTGTGAAAAACGATTCCAGGATTTTAAAACATTTGTTATACTTAAAAAAAAATATGGAGGTACTGGGTATTACTCCTGGTGCTCCAACTAAACATCTACCTTTATGTTACTAAAAAAAATCTGAACAGAGAGGCTTAAAAAATTATAGAGCTATCCTTAAATTTTTTTGTGTTTAACATTCACTTATTTTAAAGTAGCTACATGAATATTAAAATGATTAAAAAAAACTAAATTGTAATTATTATTTCATCATTGGCATGATGCATGACATATCGAAAAGTAAGATACTTTTTGATGGAGTACAGAAATTACAAAAGGACTGTCCTTAAATGAGGCTGTAGGGTCATCTCTGTATATAGCATAGCAAAATAACGGTATTATGTATTTAATTACATCGCATTTTGTGCTTAGACATCTAAGGCATTGCTTAGATATATATTTTTATTAACAATTAGGAAAAAAAAATAATAATTTGTTTGCTTTTACATGCTTTGTATAGAACAATTTTCATAATCGTTTAAATAAATAAGGGTGTCAAGAGGAATTTTTCAAGGTTTTTTTTTCTAGTTGAGATTTCTAATTTAAAATTTGGTACTTACATATTAAAGCCACCTCAGCTACAGTTTTGGCGTTTTTTCAAAATTCAAAATATATTTAAAAAGCAAAGTAGTCAATCGGATTTCGGAGGAAAATGGGCCGATATACAGTTTAACATAGATTCAAAACAGTCTCTATTTTCTTTCACCTGATGCTGTCGCCATATGAACTCTGATAAATAAGATTCCAAATGATGTCCTGCTGTCCCCCTATGTCCCTTGTTCCTCCATTTAGCACTGCCCCACATTCTCCCAACTGTTTGTGTATGAATTCCTGTATCAGAATCAATAAAATTGTATTTATGATTAACTTTAGCATGTAGGAATCCTTCTATTTCTATTCCATTTGTTTGGTAATCTTTCCAACTGTCAGAATAAATTGTGCTACCATCTGCAATGTTTTCAATAATTTTATCAAGAAGGGTAGAGCCAGTTCTATTAGGAACAGTGACAATAAACGAATCTTTTGTTTCTCTACATATACCACCAAGCACCCACTGTTCGGGTAATACTCGATCACAATTATTTTTACGTTTAGTAAACAAACTTTCACCAATTTCCACAATGCAATCTGGTCCTCCAACCTTCTTGTTTGGTTTATTCTTCATATCCAAGACACATAATTCACGCATGTAATTGTTCCAATCTATAATAGTTTTATCCGATAAATCAAGTTGCTTTTCACAAAATTTAATCGACGTCAACTCCTCGCACCAGCAGTATATGAATCTCAAAGCTGAACAAAATGGAATTCTGCTTCCCTCAAACCAGTTGTCTGTTCTAAGTCCCACTTGCTGTTCACACAGTCCTAAATTACATTTCCAAAAAATACGTTTACCGAAATAAAGTTTCATGTCATGGGAATTGGTACATTTTCGTTTTTTTGGTAAAATATTTCGCTCCTGTAAAAATAAAATTGCATCTTGTTCTGTTTCTGGCAAATCCCAAATACGCATTTTCGTAGCGCTAAAGAATGGCGTCAAAAATCAGTAAACAACAGGGCAACAAGGAATCCAAAAAGTTAACTACACTGCGAACAACAAGATTGCCTTTATTGGCGCAACTTTTGCTGCGGGGGCCTGAATGGCCGAGTGGCTAGCGCTCTGGCGCTCGGTAACAGGTTTCAGAGACAATCGAGCCCGGCGGTGCCATGGATGTTTGTAGGTTGCCAAAAGTTCGGAATCCACTTTAAACCGTAGGTCCAGGTGTAACACGATCGTAGAGTGTTGTGGAGAGTGACATATTAAAAAAAATAAATAAAAAATAAGGAAAAACTAACTGTTCATATATACAGTGATTAGGGATTATAGTCCTTGTTGCTTCACATCCCCATATATACACTTCATTCATCATCATCAACTTGCTGCGGCGGCTTTAATACGTAAGTACCAAAATTATAAATAAGCAGCTAGTATCTTTATACTATATCTATTTGATTGTTATATTAAATTTAAAAATAAAAAAAATATAAAAAATTTTTCTGAAATAATTTTTTTTTTTTGTTTCTTAAATTTGCAATGAGAATAATAAAATAAATAAAATATCGAAATAATTTCAGTGCTACAGTTTTAATAGTGCTACAGTTGAATAATTAATCAGAAATTGACAGTGTGTGTATTAATGTGTCCTCGATTATTACAGGCATAGTTAAAAATAAATTGCTTTGCTATTTCTACATTTCACTCATAAATGTGTCTGCAGTAAATATTTTACCAACTAAAAATTTTAACAACGTTTAGTTTATTAATAAACTCAAGCCAACAAAAATATATATAATAATTTAAGATAAATTAAAATTTCAAAAAAAAAAAAAAAAAACAGCATTCAATTTTTCAACTTAAGTTTTCATGCTCAGACTCAGGAATCGGAAATTTTTTATTCAACTTCCCACCACTGTAATTTATGTTAGTAAAGAAAAAGAACAATAATTTGTAAGAAAGTATAATTTTAAATCTAAACTCATAATCGCAAGCCACTCGTAAAATTGTATTAGTACTTTTACTACATAGCATTTAAAGATGTTAAAAGTGCTGACATTAATAATATGCAAACTTTCCTCGTTTTGGTGTTATAAAACGATAAAAACTATGGGAAATAGTGTAAAATGAAGCGGTGAGATGTTTCTCACATACGCTGGAAAGTAATTCATACTTTTTTTTAAAATCATAATGCAGCTGGCAAATTGACCGTGATCTTCGCCATAAGGGCTAAAAATGCTGACCTCACTTTGCACTACCCAGGGCGCGCGTGTAACTTGATGGTAAGCCACGGACGTGGAGTAACAATGCCCCCACAGCGCTCTACGATTCTATTAGAACCGGGACCTAACAGCTTAAAGTGGATTCAAGTAATTCATACTAATACGAAGTAAATGGAAATTTATTTAAAGAAAAAACTCAATATTTTACAGCTGAATTAGAATTTTTTTACAATTTACTAAAAGTAAGAATTACTACACCATATGGTTACAATGTTCTAGCAACAAAGAAAATAGTTAGAGCAGTAATAGGTTGCAAGGACAGAAAACAAATTATTTTGGTCTAATTGTACTGCATTACGATGAAAAATTGTTGAACAAAACACTGGTTTTTCACAAAAGCTTTAACAAAGAAGTTAAAAAGTATACAAGAGTCACATTTTTAGTTCCTAAATAGTACACCTTTCACGACAAAAGAAATATCCTAAGCAAAACTACAAGCTTAAAAATATATCCGTAATTCACAATCTTGTTCAACCGATGAACCTCATTGTTAGCTTATAGGGGCGCCATTATGCAATGGCATTGGCAGCCCCTGTTTCCAAAATTATGTGTCCAGAATCTCTTGCGATTCTGCACAGCTCCTAATGGAACTATGTGCCATGTAGCAGGCAGACACCCTTTTTGAAAATTTGTAACTAATTTATTATATATATATTCAAACCTGATAAAAAAAAAAAATGGTAGATAAAAATTAATAACATCTGTCATTTTTTGTTGAAAATTGAATCAATTTCTTTAAAAATATGAAATATTATATATTAAGCAAACCATAATATGAAATATTTTTACAAAATTCTCATATTGAAAGTTATTTGTGTTACGATTAAATTAATATCTAACCGCTTTGAGAAATCTTTATAAATTGTATTTGGCTTAATTTACAGCAAATCTTAGAAACTATTTATACTATAAATGATTTAATTAGTTAATATTTTTTATATACATTGTTATGTTCATAAATTAATATGATTTTAGAAATATACAAAAAACTTCGAAATTAATTTCGTTGGAATTTTTCTCACATTATGTAAAAATAGTTAACATTTATATTAATAGAAAATTTATATTAATATAAATTATTTGTTCTTTGTAAAAGTGGATGGAAATAAAACTTTCTTATGAATTATTTTCACTTTAGTAAAGGGCTGAGATAGTGCAAATGCTACTAATATAAAAAAAAAACCAGTCAAAAATATCAAATAAATTTTTAAGAAAATGTTCTCATCATGTACGATCATATAAATGGATATGTCAATGCTATTAGCTTTTCTATTCACTAATAGAATGAGTTAATTTGCTGTCGAGTAGATTTTTTTTTTTTTTTTTTGCTCTAAAATTTGCTTTTTATGCTTAACTTTCTTACAAATTAGGTTGAAATAGAATTAAAAAAATTTTTTTACAGAAACAAATCAAATGAAAGTGTTACATTTGTTATGACCATAAGATGAGATATACTAGAAATTTCGAACCGGAGCGGATTGTAGGGATTACCGTAGCGACCTCTATCTCTTCCTTTGCAAGTGATGAGTTTGCATTGGTTTTAAGTTCCATGGATTTAAAAAAGTAACAGTAGAATTTTTTTAATTATAAGAATATAAAAAAAAAAAAGTTTTTTGTAATAATGTTAATGAAATTATTAAAAGAAAAAAAATAATGAAAAAAATTAATACATAAATATAATATAATAAAAAAAATAAATAAATGAAGAATTGATATTTAATATATAAAAAAACAAGTAATATAATAAAAAAATTTTAAAGTCAATTCCTACTTTTTTTCACTTTATTGCAGAAAGTCCTTTATAAATAATTTTCATTCATTTTTAA
Source organism: Caerostris extrusa (assembly GCA_021605095.1). Taxonomy (NCBI): domain Eukaryota; kingdom Metazoa; phylum Arthropoda; class Arachnida; order Araneae; family Araneidae; genus Caerostris; species Caerostris extrusa. The sequence continues at coordinate 182,266 of BPLR01016266.1, read as the reverse complement.
GTTATCTGGCGCCATCTATTGGTAGATATATCCAACATAAATGTAAAAAAACAACTAAAATTAATTAATTAAATTTAATTAATGAACTAATATTTGAAAAAATCTGTATTAACATCAAGTGTCCTCCCCTACAAGTTAAAAAAAATGTATCTTAGGTCTTTGGCACCCATGAGTTGTCTACTCATGGATGGAGGGTAGGGGGCAGCTTTGTTGTGGTGGAGCACCCGGAGGTAGAAGTCAGATTTGGCATCATGTCGCTAAAAATGAGGGCAACAATACCTGCCGGGTGAATTACCAAGGATTGGCGTACCGTATGGGAGAAAACCCGAAAAACTCCCATCAGGTAGTCAGACTAATGAGGCAAGATGCTGAACATCGCACACGCCGTCGAGTCTCCTCGTTTTTGAAACAGTGCTTATAACAACACCGCCAGCGGATTGAAGATCAGCTTCATGCTCACCAGCGGTGCGCGTTGACACTGAGCCACAAGTAAGGAAGTTTTATCTTTGAGAGAAAATAACATTTTTTTTTTTTTTGAGAAAAATGGTGAAGCTGGATTCTTAATAAATAACGCCCCCCGCCCCATACCCCTCCCCCAAAAAATTACAAAATGAACAATGGGGGCCTGAATGGCCGAGTGTCTAGCGTTCTGGCGCTCGGTGCCACAGGTTTCAAGGTTCGAGTCCCCGGCGGTGCCATGTATGTTTGCAGCGGTTCGAATCCACTTTAAGCCGTAGGTGCCGGTCATCTATGACTGTAAGAGCGTCACGGAGCAGAAGTCAGATTCTACCTACGGATACTCCATCAGAACAGAAGCTGAACCATGAAGAAGTATCCATACGACTACAACAACAAATGAACAATGCTTAGTACTACTTACTTGAAAAAAAGCCTCAAATGAATGACATTTTAAAAAATGCGCTAAATTCTTTCTACACCTAAATTCTTTTTATATGCTTCAGATTTTTGTAATCTCCTTCAATAATGATTATGCATTTTTTTTTTTTTTTCTTTCTTGTTTCGACCTCTTCTATCGCATTCTTGATATTTTACTCCTTCTAGAGTGCATTTTGAATAACGTAATCATGCATTTGATCAAAATTTGTGAAATTCACTACTTTTGAAAGTTTTATCATGGTTCGTAAGTTTTTCTTTTTTAGTCGAATTTAACACCTAAAATATTAATTCTGCTTTCTATTCTATTTACATACTTTTCTCATTTTGTACATTTATCATTATATAATTATACTTTTCTCTCTGTAAATCATGTGTAAATGGAACATAAGCGAAAATTTTATGTATTCCACCTCTGCAAAGGCGATTTATCTTGACAATTAACTTCATATAATACTTTAATTTTTAAAAAAAAAAATTAATCTATATTTTGAGAGAAAAAAAAAAAAAGATGCTTTGAAGCATTGCAAAACCCTACATGGCATATATCCAACTAAGCAATTCATAATCACTTTGGGATTAATTTAATAAAAAAAAAAAAAAATATTATGAGGTACAAATTTTCCAAAGAAATTCCCCTTATACTGGTAGATCATCTCAACACCTTGGTTAGAACTCAATAGGCTGACATGGTAACTACTCACTTCCATACAATATTCGTAATTTTCATTTTTATTTCATAGCCTCATATTAATGTGCAACAGATCTAATTTATTTGCTATCCAAAGCTCAATTACTTGAACTTTTAATTCAGAATGACCAATTTATTTTATTTATCTCTTTATTATGTGCTGTTGTTATTAATCCCCTGATGTAGGAAAGCCTATATCAGGTCCGATAGACCCTGTCTCAAGCAACTGATCCATGGCTGAGTGTAATATGTAACTTCACTTTAGCGAGAAGCTACGAGGGCTGAAGACTGACTACGATCTACAACTTAAAGTATATTCCGAACCATTACAAACATCCATGGCAGAGCCGACTCGAATCCGGATGCAACGGATATGCTACGGACGCGAGTAACAACACCCTGCAATACTCCACCATCCTATTAGACCGGGACCTACTATTTAATGTAAATTCCGAACCACTCCATCCATGGCACAACTGGGACTCGAACCCGAAACCAGTGGAACCGAGCCATTCATGCCCATCATTTATACTTTAGTATGGATGCCAACACGAACTTTATAGTGCTCACGTACGATGAAAAAACATTTTTTTTTCGTTCTAATGCAGCTGGGAAACATTTAGACAGTTGTCTTTTATGCTTTAAAGGCAGGCGCTCACTTAGCACTACCAGTGCGTGCAGCTTGAAGATAAGCTACGGATGCGGAGTAACAATATCCCCGCAACACTTTACGATCCTGTTAGACAGCGTCTTACAGTTTAAAGTGGATTCCGAACCACTACAAACACCCATGGCGCCAACGGCACTCGAACCCGAAACCCGTGGTACCGAGCGCCAGAGCTCTAGCCACTCGGCCATCAGGCCCCAATTTTAAAACGTTATTTCTTTCTAATGCAGTTGGCAATCACTTAGACAGCTTGGTCTTGATGCCTTAAGGCAAGCGCTGCACAGACGTACTCATTTTGCATTACCCAGGGGGCGCGTGTAACTTGAAGATATGCTATGGACGCGAGAAACAACACCCCCGCAACGCTTTACGATTCTGTTAGACAGCATCCTACGGTGAAAGTGGATTCGAACCACTACAAACATCCATGGCGCCGCCGGGGCTCGAACCCGAAACCTGTGGTACCGAGGGCCAGAGCGCTAGCCACTCGGCCACCAGGCCCCGATTTTAAAACGCTTAGAGATAAAAAAAAAAGAACATGAAAAAGGGAAATATCAGGAAGTTTTTTGAAAAAAAAAGGACAGATTTTATGAATTAATGCAGTTAAAAGGAATTTAGTTCAAGGTTTCCGTTTTCAATAATGAAAAAACGCTACAACACGCAAATCAAAGCTTTTCAATGACGGGAAAAACAAGTTTCGGTTGGCAGTTCTCTATCCTTGGCGAAACAAAAGAGAAGTTTGTGCGGCAGTTATGTGCATAGTGTTTGTATTTATTCTCCACTGCCGAGAGGAAAATGGATTTCATGCCCGTTTTAAACAATGGTATATGTGGGGATCATAAAATTAATAGTCACGAATAGAGTTTAATATCAGAAAATGTCAACAGAATTTAAAAATCATTAATATTGTTTTTCTTTTCAAAGTGTACCAAAACTGCAGCATAAAAATTGAAATGAAATGATCTTTGCATAAATTCCTTTTAGCAAATTTAAAATTGTGAAGAACATCAGACAATCAAAAAAGTAATAATAAGATAATGCATTCTAAATAGCAATGCCTTAATCTACAGGGCCCTTAAGTCTACTACTGTGCCCCAAAAGTAAAACCAATTTTTTTTTTTTTTTTTTCAAAAACTTTTCATTTATTCTTCCAAATGTATTTTATCACCTTCAAAGTAATCAACTCCGGACACAATGCACTTTTGCCAACTTTTTTTCCAATCCTCAATGCATGCTAAAAACTCATCGGCAGGGTTGGCTTTCAAAGCGCGCGCCGATTCACGTTGAATCTCTTCAATCGACTCGAAACCGTGGCCCCGGAGTGGTCTTTTGAGTTTAGGAATAGCCAGAAGTCGCCCGGTGTACAGTTTTGCGAAAAAAGTCACGAAGAATCATTCAGTGTTCTCGGTACCAATCAAGATTTGACGCGTTTGAGACCCAAAAATGGCATTGACAAGGTCTCCAATTGTAAATCGACGGCTTTCAAGCACCAAACCTTTAATTTTTGGACGTGAGCTTCGTCGGTTGTGGTGGATGGTCGACCAGAGGGCTGTTCGTCTTCAACGCGTTCTCTGCCTTCTTTGAACTGTTTATACCACTTCTAAACATTTCTTTCCGATATTGGAATGCCTTCTGCAACATTCTATACGTTTCAGCAAACAAAATTTAATGCAAGTTCTTTGCTCAATTAATGCAGACATTTCAAAAATTGCCGGAATCAGTTTTTAGCGTCTCAAGCGTAACTCAAACACTAATGAATATTTAGACATCAAATTTCACACAGATGTCAAGGACAGTGCCAGCAACATAAGAAAGAAAAAAAAAAAAATTAAATTCTATAAGCCCGGGAATTTTAAATTGAAAATTGGTTTTACTTATTGGAGACAGTAGTATATATATATATATATATATATATATATATATATATATATATATATGAGAGAGAGAGAGAGAGAGAGAGAGATTAAACTATTTTTTATAATAGTTATTTTAAAAAAATCTATTGAGCAAGCTTCTTATTAGTCTAATCAGTTGTTTTCTTGCAAAGCATTTCTTTATTATCATTCTACTTAAACAAGATAGAAGCTAGCGGCTGCTTACGCAGCCAAGGTGCCATGATAAATAATTTTTCGCACGTACTTTCGCATGAAAAAAACAACAACAACAACAACAAAAAACGGAAAAAAACTTTTTCATTTTTTCCTTTTACTCTTTGGACAAGTTTCCTTTTGCCTACTTTGCTGCTTTTTGATGTACTGTATTTATCTCCTCATCTGATACAGTGGCCTGATGGCCGAATGGCTAGCGCTTTGGCCTTTGGTAGCCCAGGCCTCAGGTTCGAATCCTGGCTGTGGCATAGATGTTTGTGAGTGGTTCGAATCCACTTTAAACCGTAGGTCCTGGTCTGTTTAGCCCTCGTGTGCACAAGATGACCATAGAGCGGCAAACCAAACCAAACTTCTTCTGATGCTTTATCCAAGACTGAAGCTAGCGGCTACCTTGTATCCAAGGCGCTTCGTTAAAAGACAAATTGTTGTAAACAGTAAGATGAAATATTTGCACGAATGAAATAATCTTTGTATAAATTCCTTTTAGCGAATTTAAAGTTGTGAAGAAAAACAGAAAATTAAAAAAAGTTGCAAGGTAATGAATTGCAAAGTAGCAATGGCCTAATCTAATGTGCACGTAAATCTACTAGTTAAACGATTTTGTAACTTTTTCTGAATAATCACAACGTTTCTGATGCCAATGAAAGACCAGAAAAAAATACTATTAATTAAAAAAATTCATTTTTTTAGTGAGCAGACGGAGCTACAGTACTTATTATATGAGGGTAGTTTAGAAAAAGAGCAGTACAATATTGTTGAGTGTCTAAAGACTGAGCATTGTAACGTCTCGGCCTATATTAGACCTATAACGGCTTCAAGAAGAGGACCATTTTCAACTTGATGGGAACACTTTGCAAGCATTATATATAAATATATATATATATATAATGCTTATAAAGTGTTCCAAAATGGCCGAGTGGCTAGCGCTCGGTACCGCAGGTTTCGGGTTCGAGTCCCGGCGGTGTCATGGATGTTTGTAGTGGTTCGGAATTCACTTTAGGTCGGAGGTCCCGGTCCTAATAGGATTGTAGAGAGTTGCGGGCATTGTTACTCCGCGTCGGTATCTTCAAGTTACACGCGCTCCCTGGGGTAATGCAAAATGAGTAACATCTGTGCAGCGCTTGCCTTAAGGCATCCAAGACCAAGCTGTCTAAATGTTTGCCAGCTGCATTAGAACAAATATATATATATACACACACACAGAACTCTATTTGCAAAAACAAAAATTTAAGAATATAAATTAGATGCGCCAGTGCAGTTCACTTCAAGTTCGGAGATTTTCAGAGTTTTCAGTATACGACGAATCTAAACACCAGGTCTGCGGCAGACCTTAACTATCACATGGCTTGATTCACGAAACCACAAGGGGTTCACTTTGAAAACAGGCGGAAAACTGAGGCCTATTCAATCACTTCAGAGAAAAAAGCAAAACAACACTTCTGGTCGACTCGTCATAGAACTCTCTCTGTCTCTCTTCTTCACCAAAAATCTCCCTTTTTGGGTAATTGTCAGCCCTACGCTCTACAGTCATATTAGACCGGAACCTACGATTTAAAGTGGATTCTAAGCCACTACATGCATCCAAGGCACCACCGGGACTTGAACCTAAAAACCTATGATACCAAGCGCCAGAGAGCTAGTCACTCGGCCATCAGACCCCAATTTTTTTTTCAATTACCGAGTATAAATTTTGTTATTTTACACAATATTTCATGTACGTTTAATTATATAGATTAAGAGTATTTAATTACATGCAAAATCAGAAGCGATAGATGTTTTCGGGCTTATGTACTAGATTATTAAAAAAAAAGAAAAAGTTTATAAAGAAGGGCTTACAATTTAATGGATTATTTGGTATAATATTCAAGATTAATTCATCATCATGATTGGCGCAACAGCCCCATGGCGGGCCAAGGCCGTCTGCCAGATTTCGAAACATGAGACGTCTTCTTTTTTACGAGGATAGGGTTGCCAGCCCTACGCACAATGCTCCGCAGTCGTGTTAGACTGGGACATACAGTTTAAAGGGGATTCCGAACCACTACAAATATTCATGGCACCGCCGGGACTCGAACCCAAAACCTGTGGGACCGAACGCCAGAGCGCAAGCCACTCTGCCATTCAGGAGCTAAGTTTAATACATACTAAAGCTAAATTAAATCCTACTATAAAACATTAGGTAAAATTGATTTGCCTATCTTCCACCAGATGGCGCGCCCTGATTTCCTCAATGTGCTAACCACGTGAGTTAAAATTCTTTTATCAACAACAAACAATCTTTTTGAGTTCTGGGTGGTTTAAACAAAATATGTCGGATTTAGAAAAATTTTACTTGCACATCTGTAAAAATAGAGAGGAAGAAGAGAGGTCTTGTATCAAGTAGTTACTTACGGAAGGATATATCATCCAAAATGTGGATAATGTAATAGCTTTTAAAGTTGGTAAGATCTAGACTCCCGTCAATGATCTGCTTCTTTATTTCTGTAACTTTTTTTCTTCGATAACTTTTTAAAAATATGTTAGAATTAAGAGATTTGGTTCGGTGTGTCGCTTTAAGGCCATTTTGTGCATACTTTAGGCCAATTAGACCGGGATCTACAGTTTAACGTGGATTCAGAACCACTAACAAAGGAATACTACCCACTACTACTACTAAAAGGACCCACTACTACTTATTGTAATTATATTATTCTATAAGAGAAATTACCGAAAATAATTCTTTTTCTCATAATCTATTATAAAAAAGGCTAAAGCTTCCTAAAATATGGCATTGAACTTAACAAGATATGTGAAAAAAAAGATGGATAAAATAATAATAGAGTTCATAATTAAATAAATGCTTTCATCATATAAAGATAAATCATCGTCACAATGCTGAACTAGGACAGAGCAATCTCTGTCAGCGGCTGTTATAAATTGCCACAATATTAAAATAGCCATGAGTGACGATAAATTTTTACCACCAAATTTCTATTAGACTTATTGCAGAGAATATTCATTTCCACTGTCTTTTTATTAAACATTTCGTTAATCTATGGGAAAAATGGTCCTCAATTTAAAAAAAGGAGACATAAAACTTAAAAAATGAGACATGATGGCCTGAGTGACCAGCTCTCTGGCACTCTACCATCGGCTTCGGGTTCAAGTACCGGCGGTGCCATGGATATTTGGTAGTGCTTCGAAATCTACTTTAAACCATAGGTCACGGTCTAATAGGATCGTAGAGCGTTGTGGGGATAGTTTTATTCGCGTCCGTAGCATATCTTCAAGCTACACGCGCCCCCTGGGTAGTGTAAATGAGTAACAGTGGTACAGTCCTTACTTATGAGATAAAAATTAGCTGTCTCTGCATTGGCAGATGCATTAGAACAACAACAAAAGTAACGAATTACTGATCCCATGTATTAAACATTAGTGCAGTCCTGCATAGCTGTCAAAAAGTCTTATCCAAGCAAAAGTATTAAAATAGATATTAAATTTTTATACTCAATAATTTAAAACTTTGGTAACATAATAAGAAAGAACTCGTCTATAATATAAACAAAAATTTGCAATGTGATTTAATTTATGCAATAAGAGATAAAAGTTAAATAACATGAATTATTAATTAATATTTTATAAAAAACGAAAGTAGTAGAAATTTTAATAACTTTGCTATCTCTAATAGGAAATTACGCTTTCAATAGATATTTCAATGATTCAACAAAATTTGTGTTATTTATTGTGCCATTCTGCTATTAAAGCCTTATCAGATAGAATTTTCTCTTACCACTTCATTTGAAACTCTATCGTTATGAGACTTTTATGATAAATATGATTTTATCATCTCTATTAATATAAACATTTCCATATCATCAGATATTTTGCAGCACAAAAATCTCCACCTTTGTTTAATTATTTCAATATATTTCATTATAGGTCTGAAATATTTTGATAGTGTAGTTTAGCTGATAATGTAATTTAGTGTAGTTTTTTAAATTTTCCAACAGTTTTTATCATGTACAATCAAATATAATTGTACGCTTTATGCAAGGTACTATTTTTAAAAATTATAATTACATTTTTAATATTTACTGTGTTTACTTCATAGTTAAAATTGATGAAGCATTTTAATTAAGAATTTATAATTTCGAACTGTTGAAAATAGTTCTTGTAATGTATCAGGTTGGGGAAAAGAAATCCATTATTTTTAAGCGAACTTCAAGATTTAATATGTTTCGGATTACCAATTTTGATCAACCGTTTGGTCTATAATTTGTTGCCATTTTAAATGTAGCTTCATAATGCCTCTCTCATAGAAGTCTTGGTCTTTATTGGCGAAAACTTTAGTAATCGATTTTCACAATATTCTCTTGATGCCAATTTCTTATCACTAAGGAAGTTTTACAATGCAAGAAAAACATGGTAATCGCTTGGTGCGAGGTGTACGGACTATATGGTGGATGCACCGAAACTTCCCAGCCAAGCTCCCGGAGTCACTATAGACGTGTGAAGCCTGGCGTTGTCTGATGAAACACAACACCTTTCCTGTTGGCCAATTTTAGCCGTTCCTGGTCAATCGCTGGCTTCACACGGTCCAGTTTTTAACAGTAGAGATCTGAATTTTTAGAGTTTGGCCATAGGAAGCAAGCAACTCATAATAAATTATACCTTTACAGTCCCACCAAATACATAGCAAAACCTTTCCTGGCCGTTAGTCCTGGTTTGGCCACCGTTTGAGCTAAGCTTCACCGCACGCGCTTTGACCACTATTGGTTTTGCGCAATGTTGTCGTATGTTATACATTTCATCCCCAGTCACCATCTGTTTAAGAAATGGGTCGATTTCCTACCGTTTGCCAAGGCTTCCTAGATGGAAATTGATCCATCATGTTTTTTGGGGTTTTTTTGTATTAATTGATGTGACACCCAAACATCAAGCTTCTTTCTGAACTAACTTTGTGCAAAAGAATTAAAATTGTTTTATGGTCGATCTGTAGCTTCGACGATGCTACGACTGCTAACACGCCGGTCAATTTTGATTATTTCTGGGATTTTATCGAAATTTTACCTACCTACCTGTGTTAGATGCATCCTTAACATCAAAATATCTGAACGGAATCGACGAAATCAAAATTGCGATAACCATAATTTCAGTAGCCTGGCTTGCGTTTTCACTTTTATCAAAGGAAAACTGTAAAATGTACAGAAATTTCTCTTTATTGACCTCCATCTATTTTTAACACTCTGAAACTTGCAACTGAATGGAAAAACAAAAAAGCAGCAAAATAATTTTTTGTGCTAAATATCACCTTTCCAACGAGCATAAAAAATTTTCAGTGAGAACATCTGGTATGGTTTTATTAATATTTTACGAGATATTGATCACTACAGCTATCTACCGAAAAAAAATAATGGATTTCTTTTTTTTCCCAACCTATTATTATTTGAAATCAAAAAGACTGTAATACAAACATCGGAAAATATGTCACAAAATTCTTAGTACTTTGATTTCACTTCATTTTTGCACTGCTTAAAAATGATTTTTTTAAAGTTCGTTTTTTATAGCAATGCGCGAGTTTTGGAACAAATAAACTGAAGTACATAAAACACAATTTTTTAATAATCAAAAGATAATTTTTCAAACATTTTCAAAGACGCTGGCATCAGTTTATTAATATAAGCAATGATGTTAAATTAACACATTATTGTTAAGTATAGTACAATTTCGATATTTCCTTTAAACTGTTCACGTTTCACAAAAAAAAAAAAAAAAAAAATTAGATAAAAATCTAGAATCCTGTACCTTTTTGTGCCATATGCGATTAAAATATTGAATACTGTACCTCTGAGTCGCCAAACTTGCAACCCTGAATATATCGCTAGTTTCTTTAGGATTGCAATACTGTAATTAGAGGGAATTCGTAGCTTTTTTTTCGAACAATATAAAGACTATTTATTGCTATTTCGATAATTATTTGCAGAATTCTTATTTGCAGTAAATAAGAACAGAGATATATATTCTTTTAAATAAGTATTCCGATAAATTATTGATAATTCCGAACTTGTTCTAATAACATATGTCTGTCGCTGTTACAGAATATAAAACAATTTTTATGATGTTTCCCCTCAGGAAAATAAGAAACCAACAAGAAAAACGATTTTTAATTTAGTAATAACTTATATTTTATTCTTAAATAATTAATTCCCTTTTAAAAATGTTCGATTAGTTAGATTTTGTGGCAACCGTAATTAGAATTCGCACGGAATATTTGAAGCTTTAGCTTTTAGAATGTTACAATTTAAATTTTTAATAATTAAAATCAATTAAAAATAATAATAATAAAAGATAAGTTATTCTCTGTTCCTTCTTCTTCTTTCTCGTTTGTTAATATTAATTTATTATTCGAATTGGCTTAGTAACCACAATAAAAAAAAAAAGAAAATGGTTAGAATTAGCGAATAATTTTGGTAAATTATTCTGATTATTATCTGGTAAAAATTCCACATAATAATTTGGCGATAAAGCGATTTAATTTGGTGTGAAAGCTGATATATTTTAAGCGTTAAAGCGGCAATAAGTGGCGTAAAAGAAAACATTAAGAATTTTCCATAGCCTTTGGCGAAAAGCAATATAAATTAAAAGATAACATAATTTTTTTTTGTAATAATAATGCTAAATTTTGACAAAATTTTGGCGCTTAGTGATAAAAATTTTAATTAAGTTTTTGCCTTAAAAGCACATATAACAAAATTCACTTAGATAAAGCGATAAATGTTGACTATAAAGCATTTCAAAGATTTTGGCACGATAGTGATAATATTTGGCGTTAAAGCGATAAACTTTGGTTTCAAAGCCTTTAAGGAATAAACTTTGACGTAATAGCTATTTGGCTACTATTTTCGGCTTAATAGCACTGTTTGGTTATAAATTTTGTCGAAATGACATTTTACAATGATACTGAACTTCGGCAGCCATTTTGTTTGTTTACTTGGCTATTTGGCAACCAGTAAAGGATTTTGGCGTAATATCATTTTACCGCGCAAACTACCCATTGATTTCTATACTTACCGACTTGGCGATGTACTTGGCACAAAGGGTACAGGATTCTAGATTTTAACTTATTCCATTTTGTTGTCCACCTAACCATATATTGATTTTTTCCACTTACCACCTGCTTCATCATATGCCCATTTTTCTTATAGATCCATGTGATAATCCATGCCATAGTTTGTAATTCTCGGTTTTTTAAAAAGTAATCTATACTAAATAATACTTTTTTGAGCAAAAGTCAGATGTGATTGGATAACAAAATATAAGATATGCGCCTGAAGGAGATGAGGAATGATTGTTTTTGTCATATTTTGAATTGTGTTATAGAATAATAGGCGCACAAAACAATTTTATCAGCAAAATTTTAAAAAAAATGTTAATAGAAGAATTTTTCACAAATAAGGATTTACATTGGAATGATACTTTTATTTTTTATCTGTACCAATGTTCAGATTTAATTCAATTGTAAACGTTTCTTAATGGGAGCGCAGCTTGCGCCTATACTTCCTCTCCGGGTGAGAGGGCTCGAGGCCTACCCACCATTTCACCTGAACACCAAAGGAGGGCGCTCTTGCCAATGTGTAGGAGGAAGCACAGTTACAACATTCAGATTTGATGAAGGACGAGAAGATTTTAACTATTTCTTCAGTGATAAATGATAAACACTAAAATATTTTTAAAAAAATGCAATTTTTTTCTAATTTATTGCATCGTCTCAGCAAATAAAACTTTATTTAATTCAATTTCAAAAGTAATATATTTTATTTTGGTACCAAAAAATTAATATTGAAGTGTAATTAAAATTCAGAAAAAGAAAACAAGAGAAGAACACAAGACGTGTATTACAAATTCACAGTAGTTTAATTTTAATTTAGATCTCTTTATGTCAAAATAGCTATTCGGTACAATAAACGCTTTTTATAAATTAGTAGTATCCATTAAAAATATCACATACTTATAGACATATACAGTCACACATGCATAAATAAATCAAAACAAAACAGAATAAATAAAATATCAGAATAAATATAAAAAAGAATACACAAATCAAATAAAATTCTAAACACAAATAAAATAAAATACGTTAAATCCAAATTATGGAAAAAGCAATACATAAAAAAATCGTGTGATTGAATTGCGTTTCTATAAATGTTTAATCTTCAACTATCCATTCCATACTTTTTCTCTTTTATGAAGCAAATTCTATGTTAAGAATCGTTCGTCAATCCCCAAATATATCAAGATATCAGTATATACAGCATTAACAAAAAAGAGTAAACAATATGCGCATACGCTCATACATGCACAAATAAATAAAGAAAAAAAAAATTATAAATAAACCTTAAATCAACTGAAGAAAATCCAAATAAAATCCATTAAATCAAATTATGGAAAAGCATACACAAAAAAATCATGTAATTGGATTGTGTTTCTCTAAATGTGTTTATCCTTCAACAATCCATTCCATACTTTTTTCATTTATGAAGCATATTCTATGTTAAGAATCGTTCTTTAATTCCAAAATAAATCAGTATTTTTTTTTTTTTTTTTTTTTACGTATCATATTTGTAAACAGCATTAACAAACATTAAATAGTATGCGCATTCGTTCGCACATGCACAAATAAATAAAGACGAAACATAATAAATAAACCCTAAATCAGAAGAAAATCCAAATAAAATCCATTAAATCCAAATTATGGAAAAAAAGCATACACAAAAAAACCTGTAATTGAATTGTATTTCTCTAAATGTGTTTATCCTTCAAAAATCTATTCCACATTTTTTCTCATTTATGACGCATATTCTGTATTAAGAATCATTCGTCAATCCCCAAATAAATATCATATTGTAAACAGCATTAACAAACAGTATACAATACACTCACACATGCTCAAATAAATTAAAACAAAGAAGAATATATAAACCCCTAAAAACAAAAATATATAAAACCTATAAACCTAATCCCTCAGAAGAAATTCCAAATAAAAAAAGTTACTGCAATCAAAATTAAGGAAAAAAGCAATACAAAGAGAAATCATGTAATTAAATTGCTTTTCTCTAAATGCATTTATTCGTCAACAAACCATCCACATTTTTTTCTTTTTATGAAGCATATTCTATATTAAGAATCGTTCGTCAAATCAATTCATGCAAACCCCAAATAAATCGGCATTTTTGTTACGTATCATATTTGTAAACAGCATTTTTCACCTTCCTTTCTTCGCAATTCACCATGACCTCATATCGATGATATTCACTTTCCCTACGAAGTTTCTTAACCACTCACCGAATAAAATCGTTTGTTGTACCCCCCAAAAACATTCGATTCGCTTTTCCTCCCTTCTCTAACCCCCCACCCCCTTTCATTTAAATCTGAATAGCGTGATCTTTTGATACGTGATAAACAAAATAATCCACGCGGAAGTACCCATGCTGCTTTTTGATCAAATTCCTTGTTGAAAGCTGACAATAGTCCCTGTAACCGTATCGGGCCCTCCCTCTGAATATCACGTGGGTGTTAAGAGTGGGAGGGGGTTCTTTTTTTATGGATTCCATGCTTCAAGAAAGAAAAGTGGAAGAAATAAATAACATCAATCGATAAATAAGTATGCTGAAAAACCAGAAAAAAAAAAAAAAAAAAAAAAAAAAAGATTCTGTTCGATGAAAGACGAGGAATTTGATGGAGGCTTTAATAGAAGAGGCTAGCTATTATGATATTTGTTTACCAAGTTTGAATCATTTTCTTGAGTGTTGATCCAAGAAAGCATTTTGGGAATTTTTGAGACCGTGGGATATTGAGATCTTAAACATCCAAGTTTGTCATGTATGGTCCTCATTTGAAAAACGAATTTAAGAAGAGTTTGTTAAGAGTTCCTTGCACCAAATAGTGAATTTGATGAATAATTTTTAATGTTTTTATTTATTTGAAGAATATATTCTTTGGCATAGATATCTTTTATAAATTAATTGATACCTAAATTTTCGCATGTAGACTAAAATAGTTAATTAAAAAAAAAAATTAAATAAGACAAAACTAAAAACTTTTTCTTTATATACATTATGGCATGAAGCTTGGAATATTTATTATATGCACAATAAGGAATGTTATTGTATAATATTAAGAAAAATTTATTATGCATAGCATTCAAAAATTAATTGTCTAATTGTATAGCATTCGAAAATTAATTGTCTATTTGTATAGTATTCGAAAATTAATTGTTTAATTGTATAGTATTCGAAAATTAATTGTCTAATAGTATAACATTCGAAAAACTAATTGTCTAATTGTACAGCATTTGAAAATTATTGTCTAATTGTATAGCATTCAAAAATTAGAATAGACTAAAATTAAATTAATTAGAATTAGAATTTCTAAAATAGTTAATTCTTTAAACAATTAATAAAGACAAAACTAAAAACTTTTTTCTTTAGATACATTTCGACAACGTATAGGGAAAGAAGCTTGGAAATTTTAATTATAAGCACAATAATGCTATTTTATAACAATAAGAAAAATTTACTAGCATAACATTTGAAAATTAATTGTCTTAGCACTCGAAAATTAGAATAGACTAAAATTAAATTAAATTAAATTAATTAGAATTTCTAAAATAGTTAATTATTTAAACAATTAAAAAAGACAAAATTAAAAACTTTTTCTTTACATACATTTCGACAATGCATATGGCAAGAAGCTTGGAAATTTTTATTATAAGCCCAATAAGGAATGTTATTGTATAACATTAAGAAAAATTTAATTCTAAAAAAAATCATGCAGAGATATGAACGAATTATGAATGTGAAAATTTATTTTGCATTAATTAATATTTAAATTACTTAATTATTATTCTTGTTTTCAAAACTGCCAGAAAATTTATTTTATAATTTATTTAAATTTTTAAAAATTGTGTGTAATAAAATTTTTAATGGTGGAATTTAAAAATAAGATGATGTTATCATTGGATGAAAGTCAATATTTAATATTCAATAAATACACACACAAGCACATAAAAGAAATTTTTAAAATTTAGTAAAAAGTTAACACATCTTCTTACAAAAATTACGAGATAAATTTCCATGATGCCAACATTTTAATTCTGATGAACGTGACATTATTAATTGATTATTTCTCGTTTCAGAATTAAAATGTTGGCATCATGAAAATTATCCCGTGAAGAATTAAATTATCAACCATTACTTTATTTTGAAATTATTACCTTGATGAACGTGACGATTATTAATTGACATTGACGATTATTACTCGTTTCAGAATTAAAATGTTGGCATCTTGAAAATCATCTCGTGCAGAATTAAATTGTCAACCAATTACTTTTATTTATTTATCTCTTTACTATTTTTCAGATTTTTATTTAAAAAAAAAAAACAGTAAATTTAAAATATTTTTGATTCATTTGTATTTGATATGTAAGTTTAACCTACTGTAATATACTGCATAAATAATTGTGAATGTAAGATTATTTTAAATGTAAAATTTAGAAAGTAAAGGTAAAATTATTTTTTCTCATACTTTTGAGTTAATTTGAAATTTCTGAAGGTCATTTATAGTAGTAATTGTTTTTACATTTAAAAAAATAATCTTTCTAAACAAACGGTAAAATAAAACGCCAAGATGTAAAAATTAAATTACAGGTTTGTACAGTTTGAAACTACTCGCGCATGAATATTTCATGCAATTCAACTTCAAGGTTTGCTATAAAAACAACTAAAAAGCTAGTGTTTTTTTTTTTTTTTTTAATAATATAATTGATGACTGGTTTCATTACGGATTTACTTATCTTCCTCGTAGTAGTCTTTAAAGCAATTCCAGAAAAAGCCACTTCTTATGCGAAGTGGTTTTGAAATCCTTTTTAATTTGTTATATAATTAACTCAAAGAATTAGAAAAGTTTCTGGGTAAATAATAAATAAACTTATCGTTTGAGTTATTTTAAACTTTCTGTGGTATTATTTTTTATTATTGAATAGGAAAAATTAGTTTTAAGCAAATCTAATAGTTTTCTAATTTCAAAACACAGAAAGTGTACAGTGGGATTATAATTAAAGTTCCACTTTCAAAATGATGTAAGAAAAGAACCACTCGTCACAATGAGTTCAAATTTGAACTGAAAATACTTGAAGAAGGGGGAAACGGTACGACATCAAAAAAAGTTTCAAAGTGTATTAATAGATGGCGCTGTAATAATGTGAATTCGACTGCCAGTGATATTTTGAATCGAAATTACAACCTATTTGGCATAAGTTGCACTTTAAACAAACTGTAGTGTTCAATGTGCTTGATTGTTTCGATTTTTGACGGAAAAAAATGATTTCCAAGTCATTCAAAAGTCGTGATACTGTTAGTGGAAAGCTGACTCACCACGGCAAGGTAACAAATTGGATGGGAAAAATCGGTGAAACTTTTTTTTATACCATCTCCCCCTTCTTCAAGTATCTTCAGTCCAAATTTGAACTCATAATGACCAGTGGTTCTTTTTTACAGCATTTTGAAAGTGGGACTTTAATTAGAATCACCTTGTATTTAACAAACATGCAAATAAAATCACATGGAAATAACACAACCATGATAAACTACGAATAAACATCTTTATTTCATATTTATTGATGCAATTTTCGAAAGAAAAAAAAAACGTTTATCTATCTTGCGCTTATCTGCTATTGTAATATGCAGTAAAAACATAATTCTAGAAATATCCCAAAATAAAATGATTTGCACATTTTGCAAAAACACCTATTTTCTAAGAATCATCGTTTATGAATGAATGAGAAGAATTTGTTCATAAATATCAATACTTTTCAGAATAAGATAGCAGCATGTGATATTTCTCTTAAAAAGCTTCTTTTGGCTTTCTTCTGACGATCATTTCTGCCAAAATTGATGTGTCTTGTCTTTATTTAACAGAATCAACTTGATTTTCAACTGAATTTTCATTTTATTATTACATAGGGATCTCATGTTTCACTTTTATGAGTCAACCATTTGACTAGAACATAATTTCAGGAAAGCCTTCCCTTTCGTGTTGTTGTTACTAATCCCCCTGGTGCAGGAAAATCTATACCAGGTCTAAAGGACCCCGTTCAATACTAATTCAGTTCAGTAATTTGGACCCCGTTCAGTAATTTGCAGCTTTACTTTTAGCAAGGAAAACGAGGGCTGCAGACTGACTAAACCTCAAGACAACGCCAGACACTCGACCATTCAGGTTCCTTTCATGTTACACACACGCGTTAAAGGGATGTATGGAGGAAAAACTGGATAACACCCACCAGGAAATCTGATTGTGAATGTTAGGCACTGTCACAATCATCACTGAGTCAACTTGTTTCTGAAACCACGCTAGAGGTGAGTTTGAACCAGAACATGCTTTTGCGCCAGAACTTGCTGCTTGTATTTCGATCTAGACCTGTAGTATTTAACCTTTTCATACCTACCCCACACTTTTATGTTTAGCCAGTTTTTATGTTAGATGTAAAATTTTCTAGCCACTCATCAGTTCCACAATATTGGTGATCTATATAATATGGAGTAACTTAAATTTATAAAGAGGAGTTACAGCAAGATAAAGCATATGTTGTTGTTGTTTATTATCCCACTTGGTAGGCATCTATACCAAGCCCACGGACCCTCAGGGTTGAAGGGAAGGGGGCAGCTTTTGTTGTGATGGAGCACTAAGCAGAAGTCTGACTTGACTCCTTGACGATGTACAATCATGAGACAACGACCAACGGCTCACTACAAACATCCATGGCGCCGCTGGGACACGAATATCATTACTTTCTTTCATTATCTCCTGAATTTTAATGACCCACTAATTCAAATGATTATTTACTTCAAAATTTATGAAATCATACTCATCTGGGAAAACAAGTCTTATGCAACTGCAAAGTCAAAGTTAAATGTCAACCAAACTAGTATGTGTGTATTTATTTGCTATGCAAAGTGTTTTTATTTGCTTGAACAACTTTAGCCTAAAGTGGATTCTCTTGAGTAGTGTTTCAAAATTTCGTTAAGTTAAATTCCACTTTTTGGTAATTATCCGTACCTCATTCATACCATTTGCTGTCAATAAGCCATTGTTTGGGTAATTATGACGTCCCATTGAAAACGTCTTAAGAGCAATGCGGTCAACGGAATGAAGCAATAGTTGAACATGAACAAAGATGAATCCATTCAAAAGCAAAAGGAAGTTCACCGTTTAGCCTCAGGTCATTACTTGATGAGTCTCGACCAAAGACCAAAGTTCTCGACTGATTCATCAGTGTTTGATCTTTGTCCTTCTCCCCTCTAATGCGCAAAATGATGTTTCAGTAATTGTAGTAGATTTGGTGTTGTTGTTGTTTCTTATCCCACTTGGGCGACAGCAACATCTAGACAAGTCTATGAAACCGTGTGTTCTCATGGAAGGATTAAAGGGGGGCCAACTTCTGTTGTGATGGAGCACTCGTAGGTAGAAGTCTGACTTGGCGCTGTGTCGCTGGACAGAGATTTCCGGGAGCACTTTTTTAGGGGGATTACCCCGCATTTGCTTATCGTATATGAGAAAACACGGAAAAACTCCCGCCAAGTAGTCCGATTTGGTCTTTCTTTAACTGACATTTTCAGATATGCACGGTAGATGTTATTATTGTGTCTAATTCTTAATGTCCTATAATGTGGGATGAACACCCCATGAGTAGTCTACTCACAGATGGAGGGAAAGGGGCAGCTTCTCTTGTGATGGAGCGCCCGTTAGTAGAAGTCTGATTTGAGTACATGTCGCTGAAGAAGGAGGGCAGTACCTTTCGTGAGGACTTTTAGGGGAAATACCCTGCATTTGCATATAGTGTGGGAGGAAAACCAGAAAACTCCCACCAAGCAGTCCGACTCACGAGGCAAGATACTGAACATTACAAACGCCATCGAGCCTCCTCGTTTTTTGAAACAGTGTCTACAATAAAGCTGCCATCGGATTGAACCCCAGCCTTAATGCTCAGCAGCGGAGCACGTTACCATTGAGCCACGAGTCGGGAAAAAAAACATATTTCAAGCCTTATACTAAAAGCAAAAATTAAGATATTTTTTAAATTTGTTACAAACATCTTCATTGGCGCAACAGCCCCTCGGTTTGCCAAGGCCGTCTGTCGACTTTCAGATTTCGAAACATGAGATGTTTCATTTTTTTTTACGGTACAGGGTTGTCATCCCTAAGCCCAACAGTAATACTAGACCAATCGAGATTTGACGCGTTTGAGGCTCAAAATGGAATTGGCAGATCCTTTTGAAATTCCAACATCATCAGCAAGGTCTCTAATTGTAAATCGACAGTTTGCAAACATCAAATCTTTAATATTTTCAACATGAGCTTCGTCGGTTGATGGTCGACCAGAGGGCTCTTCGTCTTCAACGCGTTCTCTGCCTTCTTTGAACTGTTTATACCACTTGTAAACATTTCTTTCTGATATAGAAATGCTCACCGAATGCCTTCTGCCACATTCTATACGTTTCCGCAAACAAAATTGAATGCAAGTTCTTTGCTCAATTCATTCAGACATTTCAAAAATCGCCGGAATCGGTTTTAGCGTCTCACAAAGCCAAGCGTAACTCAAACACTAATGAATATTTTGACGTCAAATTTCCCACAGATACCAAGGACAATGCCAACAACCTAAAAAGAAAAAAAAAATTGAAATTCCATATGTCCGGGAATTTAAATTGAAAATTGGTCTTACTTTTTGGACACAGTAGTATATGATTTTAATATGGATCAAATACATGTCCCACAGCATAAATAAACTGAAGTAACACTCTTTTTAGAAAACGATGATAATAACGATGATAAACGATGATGATGATAATAACGATGATAAACGATGATGATGATAATAACGATGATAAACGATGATGATGATAATAACGATGATAAACGATGATGATGATAATAAAACAAATATAAAATTTACTATTCTTGTTAAACAATAAATTTTATATGAGTATGATGACAATATTTTATATAGTGTGATATTTATTTTTCACATCTTATTTTGAATTTGAATATTAAAGTTATAATTATTGTTTTGTAATACTGATGAGTATAAAAATATCACAAAAGAAGTTATTTACATATGCTTGGAAATTATTGGTTTAATATGTCAAGTACATATACCACAACATAAATGAACTGAAGTAACACTCTTTTTAGAAAACGACGATTAAAGTAATTTTTTTTTGCATGCATATATAAAATTTATTGTTTAACAAGGAGTTTGATATTTATTTTTCACAATTATATTATTTTTAAATAGAATTTTAAAGGTATAGTTATTGTTTTATAATATTGATGACTATACAAATATCTCAAAGGAACTATTTGTGGAAAGCCTTTAAAGCTCATGTCCAAAAATTAAAGATTTGGTGCTTGCAAACCGCCGATTTACAATTAGAAACCTTGCTGCTGATGTTGGAATTTCAAAAGGATCGGTCAATTCCATTTTGGGCCTCAAACACATCAAATCTCGATTGGTACTGAAAACATGGAAAGCGCCAGTTATCACTGTATTGATTCTTCTTAAACTTTTCGCCCAAAATGAAACCCATATCTTTCCACAGCCACCGTATTGACACCATGTGACTTCTGGATATTCCCTAAACTCAAAAGACCACTCCGGGGATACCGTTTTGAGTCGATTGAAGATATTCAACATGAATCGCCTCACGCTTTGAAGGCCATCTCTGCCGATGACTTTTTTGCAAGCTTTGAGGATTGGAAAAAAAGTTGGCATAAGTGCATTGTGTCCGGAGGGGATTACTTTGAAGACGATGAAAAAAATTTGAAAGATTAAACAAAGAGTTTTTGAAAAAAAAATTGGTCTTACATTTTGGGCACAGTAGTACATATGCTTGTAAATCATTGGTTTAATATGTCAAATACAAGTGCGACAGCATAAATGAACTGAAGTAACACCCTTTTAGAAAACGACGATTGAAGTAATTATAATTAAACGAAGCTTTTGAACCGATGGCAGAGTTGAAATGCCGAATTCCAAGGTGCCTTTGTCGTTCTCAGAATGTCGTTAGACCCTCACATTAATGATGTAATTTTCAAGGCCGAACGTCTGCATCAGTTATGCATAACCGAAGCTCAGTGATGGTCACAGATACACGGGTGCGTCCTTCATAATTTTTATTCAGTATCGAATGTCTGTCTACCTTTGTGCAGCGAAGTTAATCAGATTATTTCTTTTTTTTTTTTCTATTACGGTTAATAATTTAACTGTACAGGTGCTATTTCTGGTTGTTTTTCTTCTAGCTGTAAGCTCGTGAGTATACTTTGGTGGATATTTTTATTTTTTTGTTTAAATCATATTTTATTTGATGTTCTTGGTGCAAATAGAATGCTTTTTGTCTCTTAACAGGATTTTATAATTTATTAAATATTTGCTACTTGCGATGCAAAAAATTCACAATTGTGTATTTAATAAGTAAAAAAAAAAATGAATGAAATCTTATTTTAATTCATTTAATAGTAACCTTTTAACTCGTTAATTAATATAATTTTAATTAATTAATTATTTATTTTTTATCTCTTAATTTGTTTTCATAATTTAATAAATTAGATTCGTTACTTGCGGTACAAGAAATTACAATTGTATACTTAATATATAAAAAAATGTAAGAAATCTTATTTTAATACATTTAATGATAACTTGTGAACAATTAACTGTAAATAATGTGATGATAATATCAAATTAATTATTGGTTACAACCATATTCGATGAATGATAATTACTAATGTACGATGCGAACGTATATTTGAATAGTTTAGTTATTGAAGATTTGGGAATAAAATATTTACGATTTTTAAATAATATTTTTACATTTATATTTTTATTTAATTAATATAATTTTACATTTATATTTTTATTTAATTAATATAATTTTACATTTATATTTTTAATTAATTAATATAATTTTACATTTATATTTTTAAATAATAATTTTTCATTTATACTATATTTTCTTCTATTTGAGATTTTTGACGTAAATCGAATGATTTTTATCCCTTAATTTGTTTCTATGCTCATGTTTGTGAAAATTGCAACACCATGAAGGAATCGTCATCATTGAATGAAATTTAATACACAGTTGAGTGGTAGTGGTACAAATAAATGATTGTATGTTCAAAGCAAACAAACAATAACAAGAGATCGGAATCAGTATTTTGTGTAGCCACCACGCGCCGCAATAAGTGCTGCTACACGACGTGGCATGGAGTCAAACAAATTTTGAATGTCTGCCTGAGGAAGAGCATTCCATATTGCTTGTATGCGCACCCAAAGTTCGTCTGCAGAAGCAACAGGACGAGGATCACGAGCGAGACGCCGACCAACGAAATCCCAGACATGTTCAATCGGCGACATATCCGGGGAACACGCAGGCCAAGAAAGAAGCTGTACCTGCCGCGTTGCAAAGAAGGATTGAACAGTCCTAGCGATATGAGGGCGGGCATTGTCCTGTTGAAATACAGCGCCTGGCAAGCTTTGAAGGAGGGGAACAGCTTGGGGCTGTAGAACTTCACTGATGTACCGGTTGCTGTTCAGATTGCCCACAATTCTTAGCAATTGAAATCGTCCATGATATGCTATGGCACCCCAGACCATAACTCCGGGTGTTCGTCCGCTGTGGCGTTCGATAATGCACTCCGGAAGGTGGCGTTCACCAGCATAGCGTCTGACACGAATGCGGCCATCATGGTACCACAAATTAAAGCGTGGTTGGTCAGAAAACATGACATGCTGCCAATCAGCACGCCAGTCTCTATGCTGAGCGGCCCATTGTAGTCGCAAGCGGCGATGGTTTAGCGGAAGAGGCATCCTGTATAAAGGAGTCCTTGCGCGCAGTCCACGCTGCAGCAGACGTCTACGAATTGATGAAGCACACAATGAAACACCTGTAGCTATTGACCACTGTGCTGCCAATTGTCTAGAGCAAGGGTCTCCAAACTTTCCAGCCTTAGGGCCATATTGTTTACTCCAGTAAGTACAAAGGGCCAAAATCGTTTTAATTTTCTGCCATTATCTATAATTTCTAGTATTTTAATGTGTTTTTTTATCCAAATTATTACAGCAACAATAAGCTATTCGCTGTCGCGGGCCGGGTTGACGACACTGGGGGCCGAATTTGGTCCGCGGGCCGTTGTTTGGAGACCGCTGGTCTAGAGGAAGCTGTACGGTCCATCAGCGCCATGCGGACCAGGTGTCTATCATCGCGAGCTGACGTCACATTTCGGGGTCCACTCCCGGATTTCCGAGTTGTCCGACACTCGTCCGTCCACTGCTTCCAAAGACGCATCACTGTGCTGCTGTTACGCTGCACAAGAGCGGCTACTGGACGATAAGACAATCCAGCTTCACGAAGGCCGATGATTCTCCCCGTTGAAACTCTCTAAGTTGTTCAAATCTCGCTCTCTTTCGTCGAAGAGGCATAAGTAACGATTGAGCTAACGTTTACCACTAGCAGATAACCGCCGATAACCATACACGCCTCGCTACAGCCGTCTATTTATTCGGATCCATCCGCCGTTCAGAGGGCGCTGCTCAGCATACGCATGCGCTACGGATTTGAAATTCTAATCATTTGCATATCATGCGCTAATTTGCATTTCCTGAAAATTTCAGCTCACTCGCGTAAGTCCTTCATGGTGTTGCAATTTTCACAAACATGAGTTTATAATTTAATAAACTAGATTTTCTTGCGATACAAAAATTCACAATTATATATTTAATACATAAAAAATGAAAGAAATCTTATTTTAATTCATTTAATACCCTTAAATGAATTAAATAAGATTTCTTTTTAACTCTTAACCCAGGGATGGGCAAACTTTTTCGGTCCCGGGCCAAAAATCGAAAGAAAAAAAAAAAAAAAAAAAAGTTTGGTGGGCCAAAATAATATTTAAAAACGGTTAAGGTTTAAGAACAATATACAAGTATTGCAATTTAAATATGTTAATGAGATGAATGAAATTGCGATTTCATTTTTAAAAGTTCTTTTTATTGAGGTTCGAAGTGAGATGTACTGATTCTAAGGAACGAGGCTAAATGCCATCTGTCAGTCTACTTCTGAAATAATTCTTCCTAAGGTTAATAGTTGAAAACACGTGTTCCTTACGCCAATCTAAAGCTATAACTAACAAAGAATTTCCACTTTTAACACTTTACCGATTGAAAGCTGTCTGCGCTTACTATTTACGATTTATGTTTTGTAGAACAAAAATAGAGAATGTAAAAAGATCATCAGTCCTTTGAAAAAAAAGAAAAAAAAAAATATTTAATCAAAGTAGAAAAGAGGATGGATACATAATATATAAATATATATTTTCTTTTAATTTGCCTCGGACCGGCAAATTAAAATTTTATCCGCGGGTCGGATAGAACCTTCCGGGTGGGGGTGGAGTTGGCCCGCGGACCGTAGTTTGCGCATCCCTGTCTTAACCGAAAGTGATACAATGGTAATATAAAATTAATTATTGGCTACAATTTATATTTAATGTATGACAATAACTAATGTACGATACGTATATTTTAACAGTTTAGTTATTGTAGATTTGTTAATAACATACTTACGGTTTTTACATAATGCTTTCATTTATTTTATTTATTCAGAAAACATAAAATAATGTATGAATCGTGTATTAAATCACACAAATTTACGCGTAGCATTCATGAAATATTTATTTGAACATATGCAATAAAAAAATGAAATTTTAATTTAATTTACTTTTAGAAAAACTTAAAATTAAGATGTATTTAAAATGAAACAATATTTTTAGGAGTATTGATGGTCATGATGATCGAGTGATTAGCACTCTAGCTCTCGGTACCGCAGGTATCGAGTTCGAGTCCCAGCGGTGCCATGGATGTTCGTAGGGGTTAGGAATCTACTTTAAAACCGTAGGTCCGGGTCTAATATGATTGTTGGGCGTCGGGCTGACAACCCTACCCCGTAAAAAAGAAAACATCTCTTGTCCCTGAATCTACCAATAGGACGACGGCCTTGGCCCACCACGGAGCTGTTGCGCCACTGATAATGATGATGATTGACTTAAATTAAAATGTCCTGTAACTGTTGCTCTTTTAAATGATTGTTATTTTTTGATATTGAGTAATGTTCTATTCTGATAATCGCTTAATGTTTTTGGTGCTCTTCGTATTTTAATTAGATTTTAGTTTACTGGTGTGATAACAAGAAGCATGTAGAGTTTGTCTCCAAACAAGTAATTATACAAGTTATGGATTTTCCCTAGTAGATCTCATATAGCATATAAAAACTCATAAATTCAATCAATATGTTAATGAAAGTAGAAAAATACTCGAAAAGTTTACTCGAAAACTCTTTTTACGAAATACTACTTGTTGAATTTGAAGGAATAACATACTCTCAGAATAGCCATAATTGTAATAATGAACCAATCAGAGAACGTATCCAAAATTGGCCTAATCTTTGATATGTAGAACTTGATAAAAACCAAAAATTGCCTTCTTCAATTTTCTTCGTTGGCGCATAACCCCCATGGTGGGCTAAGGCCGTCGGCCTACCGGCAAATTTCGAGACAGGGATGTTAACTTTTTACAAGATATAGTTGTCAGCCCTATGCCCTATAGTCATACTAGATAGAGAGCAAAGTGGATTCAAAGTAGTCTAAAGTGGTCTTAAAAGTTAATTTAAAATATATTCCTAACCACTGCAAACATCCATGGCACAGCAGGGACTCGAATCAGAAACCTTTGGCACCGAGTGCCAGAGTGCTAGTGACTCGGTCATCAGGCTCCTCGTCGGTCATCGTCCGAAAGCTCCCATTTTCTACTACAAACAAATGTTGACGGAATGAATTTTAAAAAATTTTTCAAGGAAGTTACACAAGTTTACGATACACTGCGTTTAAATTATTGCCCTCCTGCTTTCATAAATTTGTGCCTGTACTGATATTGAAAACATTTCTTACATCCAACATTTGACACGTTCTATCAACTATCTCACCACATTTTGAATGACCTATTCAAAATATGTGATCTTCAAATTTATAGAGACAGCGTTTGTATAAGCGTACAAAAGCTGCCTCTGAGCCCGACTCATGGCTCAATGGTAACGTGAGCCGCTGGTGAGCATTAAGGCTGAGGTTCAATCAGCTGGCGATCAATCATTGTTGTAGAAACAGCTTCAAAAAAAAACGAAGACTCGATGGCATTTGGGATGTTCAGCATTTTACCTTGTTAGTCGGACTACCTGGTGGGAGTTTTTCCAGATTTTCTCCCATACGATGAGCAAATGCGGTGTAATTTCCCTAAACGTCATCTCGGAAGGCACTGCCCTCCGTCTTCAGAGACACGGAGGTAAATCATACTTCTACCTATGAGTGCTCCGTCACAACAAAAGCTGCCCCCTCTTTCCATGAGACCACACGGGTCCTTGGACTTGATCTAGATGTTGCTGTCTACCAAGTGGGATAAAAAAAATTAATTAAACGCTGTCTCTGTACTTTTTTTCCCAGCTACAGAAAAAGGCAAAAGTAAATTGGAGCAAGGTCGGGTGCATTTCGGAAGTATTCAAGAGGAGTAACATTATTTACGCCATTATTATTATTTATTTTTTTTTTTTTTTTCAAAATTTGTGAAGGATGTACAGTGTCATTGCCATGCAGAAAAATCCAACTGCGTTTGCTTTTGAAAGCTTCTCATAAATGGCGAAAGAAAATACAAGTTAAATTCTTCAATCACAGTTTGATCCTGTGCGATGAATTTATAATGAATGACAAATCAAAAATACCTCCAACAGGGATGGAAGTGTTCACTGCGGTAGTTGTGGGCAAAACGTATGTCATTTTCAAATAAGCACTTTTGCAAATCGTACACTTGCGCTATTTTATTTTTTTTTTTTTTTCATTGCGTTGCTCAACACAGTCGCAAAAGGTGTTTTTCACAATAAAACTCAAATCTTAATTTTTCACTTAAATAGATGACATAAATCTGTGATAAAAAATAAAAACATATTTAACAAAAATGCTTGTACTTTTCACAGGCCAGGGCTTAAAAATTTTTAAATCCTTATAAGTCATTTTTCGGCTTGGTGACAATAAATTACACTATTATATATTACAATACACTATCATTCACTGATTACGCTAACTTTTTGATTTTGATGACATCATTTTAGCACCAAAACCATTCTTCAAATTTGAAAAATGTTAAGCTAATTTAAGATCCTTACTCCAAATAAAAAAAACGGAACTTTATATGCACAAGGAAACGTAGGTGCAATTGGTTCGTCGATTCTACGTGTTATAGGCAGGAAATCCCACTATTTGGAAATAGTGCTTCCTATTCGGCTGTGATCATTTAATTAGAGTCTGTTGTATTGACTGAAGTTATTATTTAATATTTTTTTCCATGGCCCTTTTTTTTAATAACGTTGATGACTGGGTCGTATTGACCATTTCCTACGAGCAGTCCAATACAAACTAGCCTTGAAGAAGGTGTGTCGTGTAGGTTGCACCGATGAACGCTGTTACTCATATAGCACTACCCAGGGGACACGTGTAGCTTGAAGATATGCTACGGACGCAAGTAGCATTACCCCCACAACGCTCTACAGTCAAATGAGACTGGGACCTACGGTTTAAAGTGGATTCCGAAACACTACAAACGTCCATGGCCCCACTGGGACTCGAATCAGAAACCTGTGGCACCGAACACCAGAGCGCTAGTCATTCGGCCATCAGGACCTCAATTCGTAGCCCAATGGTAATATGCGCAATCAGGTGTATAAAAGGGGGAAAGTTCAAATCCTTTGACCGAATGTGTTGCAGTCACTACTTTCAACCATGAATAGATAATTTAATAGCAATTGGGTGTTAACGTTTTGCATCGATAGGTTGACCGGTGAGAATTTCCCGGACATTTATCCGTGCGGTATTCAAATGTGAGGCAGTTACTTCTGAAAGTCTTTACGGAATGATCCATTGATGATAATGATGATGATGATGATGATGATGTATAGATATTTCCATTGTATATACTATTAACTTTAAATTATTGTTAGAATATTTTAAAGAAAAAGCTTTTCTTGTATGACAGTAGCTTTCTTCTATTAGAGCACAATTTATTCAGACTAGTTAATTCTTTGAACAAATTATTATTAATATTATTTACTTTTTTAATTTACGTGTTTTAACAAATTTTTTAATTTAAAAAAAAAAAAAAAACCGGAAATTATCATTATTTAATGGTTAAATGGTATGTTTTCTTTTTAACCCAACCGATGGTTAACATTTAAATTTATAAACCATAAATGTAGGCTGGAGAAGAAAGTGCTCATGTTTAACTTTTGCATACTCCTAAGTTAATGTAAGTTCAAAGACTTAAATATACCCTTATAAATAAACTTTTTTAAGACAGACAGTCTAGCCGATTTTATAGACTGCATTACTGCCTCCTATTTTAGCGGAAGAATATTATGTCTTGCAATATAAAATTTAGAAGAGAAGGAAGTTTTTAATTTTCGAAAGAGTTTAGAGGATATCTATTGTTAACAGATAGTTTAAACTGACTCGTTGTATCTCGAAACATTGTGGAATCAGAGCATTGAACTCGGGAATGTTGATATGAGAATTTGCTTCTTCATTTCGACGATGATCCGACGAGAAAGACAAAAACGTCTCGCTGTAAGAAGAGAGTTAAAAAGGCAGAAATGAGAATCTGGAGGATTTACAAAAGAGACATATCGTAGAAAAAAGTATAAATGTCAAAATAATTATCTACTCCTTCAGATTTATTTTCCATGTTTCGGAGGAATAGTTTACACGGAAATTGAAATGACTATAATTTGAACAGACGCGGAATTTGAAAGATATGAAACTTTTAAAAACACTGTAATAAACTCGAAGACAAAGAGTCGAAGAATGTCTAAATATTTAAACATATGTTTAAATGAATATCGAATCAGAGTCCAAAATATAAAAAAGGGAATGCTCAAACGTTCTTTGTTTTTTCCGGAAAAAAAAAAATCTTTTCTAGCGAGTAGAGTTTGAGTGTTTCATCAAATTATGAATGGCCAATGGCTGGTGCTCTAGCCTTTGGTTCCACAGGCTTCAGGTTCGAATCTTGGCGGCGGCACGGATGTTTGTTAGTGGTTCGGAATCGGGAACTGAAGAGGCAAATGTCTAGCGCTTGGTGCCACAAATTTCGGGTTCGACTCCCGGCGGTACTATAGATGTTTGTTGGGGATCAGAATCCACGTTAAGCCGTAGGTCCTGGTATCATATGACTGTCAGAACGTCATAGAGTCCAGTCAGACTTCTCTCACCCACAGTTCTAGGTACAGTGATGTAGTATGATGTAATAGTAGTAGTTGTAGTTGTTTAGAATCCACGTTAAACTGTAGCTCCCGGTCTAATTAGCCCAAAATTTG
The DNA here is from genome assembly GCA_021605095.1 of Caerostris extrusa. NCBI lineage: Eukaryota > Metazoa > Arthropoda > Arachnida > Araneae > Araneidae > Caerostris > Caerostris extrusa. The sequence goes on along the minus strand of BPLR01016266.1, from coordinate 152,413 downwards.
CACAAAATGGCCATAGAGCGGTAATCCAAAGCACTCTCAATTTTATTATAATACTCGAAATTAATCTTGTATTTTCATGTATATATCAAGTAGAAATAGAGCAGCCCGAGATATAGTAACTTATTTGATTTATTAAATTCTTCAGGAATATTTTTAAAATAAAATAATATTTATTTTTTTTATTTAGTTATATTTTATTGCATTTTATTCGACGGAGATTTATTTCATATCAACAGCGATTTCAGCAAGACAGAATTTATAATTCTTTTCTGTCTCGCTAATAATTATGTAGAATAAAATAATATTTATGTAGTCATGGAATGATGTCGATAAATTGAGAATGAAAAAAAGAAAAGAAAAAAAAAAAACAGCATCTATTCAAGACATACTGGTTTTAAACTTTCCACAAATGCAAACGATATTGTATTACGCAATTTCAACACAGAATTCGTCATTCCATTCATAGTATAAGACGTTTCAGACTCAAGGTCTCGCGAGAAATTTTTGTGAAATCGTGTTTTATCTATAATTATTTTTAAAGTGCTGAAATTAAGGAAGTGCCATTTAAAAGAAAGAGCTCGAAATGCTGAAAAAAAGTGGGAGTCGAATAATATTAAATTTTTCAACCTTTTATTCGTCCTAAGTACATAGTCGGAAAGTATTTTTAAACACTGGTGGTTTTTGTTGGACCATTATTTTAGAACATTGACAAATACTGTCTGCAGTTAATATCTTTCGATGATATTGTTATTAGCATTGTTGAGATAACAAAAAAACCCCACAAAGTATTTTTATGTGGGATCAATTTAATTATAAAAATAATCCCTCCCCTGTAATATTCTTAAATTTGTAATGTAGTGGTGTGGATTGGAGCAACTCTGGGATTGTAATTGGGTGTAATTGAGTTGAGACTTGAAAAATAGGTTTGAGAGGACACAACTTTATTTACAAGCGCATAACCACCACACACACATAATTAGAGACAGACAATATTTAACACATTTAAAGGCGTATAATTAATTCATGGAACGATTCCACTTCTAAGGCCAAAATAAAAATAACCAGGTTTGCGTGGGATGCGCGAAATATTCTTCCTCTCCAGATGAGAGTCTGTAGGACAATTATTAAGCAAATACACTTCCTCTCAGGATGAAAGATTGTAAGCTAACCGTTTCTCTGCAGGAGCGCCGATTGCGTTGTACTTCCCCTTGGGCGTGAGTCTCGAGGCCTACTGACCCCTTTCTCCAAAAAACACCATAGGAGGCACTCTTGCAGTGAATAGGAGGAAGCATGGTTACAGTAATTTATATTAAAGAAAAGTACAGTAATTTATGTTATAACAAAATCTATCCAAAATAGTTGTATGTTTTAATTACTGTAAGAGTTATAATAATTTCGATTTAAGTATCGAAAAACCTGTTGGATGTGAAAAGTTACGGTTTACACTGTTGTGCATTGCTAAAATTTAACATTAAGCAATGTTACAGATTTAATAAATCACTTTGCAGTTGTCTTAAAGTATAATAACTGCGTCTAAATAATTATATAATTTTAATTATAATTCATTTTATAATTGTAGTTTGTTTGTTGGTATCAATTTGTTCAGAGAAGATAATTTTTGCTTAAAAATGTCTGGAAGACACTTTTCTTTTAATTGAATATACTTCATCATTTTTTTTTTTAATGTATAATACATTCAAATTAATTATGCAAATGAAAATACTTACTCCGAAAAAAAAATCATCCTTCTCTGATTTTATAAGTGAAAAATCACAAAAAAATTTGAAACATTTCACGATACGGTGAAATCACGTGATTCTATTTTACTATTATTAAATCATAATAACGGACAATCTAGAATAATTATTTAAAGCATAATAAAGTTTTATTACGTTTAAATAAATAATAAAATTAATTTTATAACGGAAAGACAGTGGAAAATTCAAAATAGATATTATTCGTAAATGCAAAAGACATTACTGCAATATAAACGACGTGATATAAGCTATAGCTTGTTTGATTTATTTAAAAAAAAATTAATGCTGAATCTTATTTTTCATTTTGTTTGTAGATAAATTATTAATAGTATAATAAATATGTGCTAATTAGTATATTGTCCGTTAAAGGAAAAGAAAATGCAATTTCTTCAAAAATGTAATTTTTTTTTCTGCATAAATATACTCTGAAATAGTAGTGCATTGTCATTCAATTTCATAATATGGCTACCCATACCAATAAATGCGTTTAAGAAAATGCGATGAGACTGGAAAATACACAAAACCCTTTCTTTCACGTACTTACTTTCGAATTCAGTAAGTCACTTTCTAGCAAATACACCTTTCGAAACTATGTTTCTTCTACAATGTATTCCACGCTGTTCCTTTTCCCCAGATAACCCGATTATCCCTCGTCATCTTTTTCATTGTTGCCTTCTTCTTCTGCTCTGCGGTCGAGACAGTTCAATAATTTATATGCTTCCACACAATGCTCAGGTTCAAACTTTACTTTCCTCTAACTCTTCAGTTCGAAAAAGAAAAGAACAAAAGAAAACAGCGTTCAGGTCTTTCTCCCATTGTCTTGGTGATTTGAAAGTCTGCCGATAGATGGCGCTGCCTCCGACTCTTTTGTTCTCTCCGCAGCAGATCCCAGTTGCTGTGGTGCTCAGTGAAAGTACAGGTCTGCTTTCGTTTGGAGAGTACAATAATTTTCCTCTTCAGTTTTTCAGCTCCACTGAGTCGGACAGCTGTTTTTTCCTGCTTGCTCGCTCTGCATGGTGATAAATTTCATGGAGATAATTTATCTTGCATGTGAAATTTGAGATACCCAAACATCGAAATAAGAGAAAAAAAATAAGAACAAGCAGCTTTTCTTCGGTAAGTTCTTTTGTCCACTATATTCTCTCTAAAAAGATGGCTTTGTTTTTATGTGGAATAATATTATGTAATAGCATTCGTTTTCTGTCATACCGCATAATGATGCATCATTTTTTGGAATAATAATTGTTTTATAGCATTGGAATTAATAGAAATTAGAATGTTATAATTTTCCAACTGATTGACTGTCTAGGGGAAGAATTATTTGAAATTATAATTTTAAGAATTATTAAAATTGTAAACAATTAATTATTATAGCGAACGTTTTTGAAATGTAATTAATTAATATCTGTGAGTTGAATTAAATTATTTGAAACTTCATTAAATGTATTAATTGTCAATTCATTGCAAATTTATTTTTTAATATGATGAAATATGAAATAATAATTAATTTTCTTTAATAGAATATTATGATCACATAAGCATTTAAACTCATTTATAGTTAGAAGAAGATTTATTCAAAATTATAATATTTAGAAATATAAATATTCAAAATTAAATTTAGCTAAATATTTAAAATATATTTACTTTTGATATTAATAGTTTTAATTCTTTAAAAATTGTTTTGTTTCTTTTTTTGACAATATCTTTTATCTTTGTATAATAACATGTCGTTCTCTGTAATATTACAGAATATATAAATATCTAAATTTACTGACTGTTTGTTTAGTGACTTGATCGTTTGAGTTATAAAATTTAGTTTCATAATAAATCATTTTGATGTTTTTTTATTTTGTAAATATTTAAAACAAATTAATTATTGATTCTTAATTTTTTTCATTTATTAAGTTTTCATTGACTTTGTTCCTTAAGTTATGAAAAGTGGTTTTATTTCGTGATGTTAAAAATTCTATAGATTGATAAGTTGTTTTCTTTAATATTACATACCAATCTGGAAATAACCGATAATCCAAATGGAGTATTATTTAAAGTCACAAAATAAGAAAATATTTATTAAAAATTCAAATTCTTTTTATTTTTGTTCAAGTTTTAAAAGGTAAATTATCATGCTGTTTCTACTGGTTCATTATGGAATGCTCTAATATATATATTTAATGTATTTTTAGTTTTTATAGAATGTTATTTTCTATACTGTTACAAAATTATCAAACTGACTAATTACTTAACATAATTAATCAAACTGACTGGAAATTTATTGGTATGGTTATTTTCAGTTAAAATATTTAATAATATTAAAATTTTAAGCTATCAGTCTTTTCAACTAATGTTCTTAAAATAAAATGATAAACTTTGATGTTTATAATTTAATTAAATTCTTTGAATAAACTTTATTCATTGAGCTTTCTAAGAAATGTTTTGTTATTTAATAAGAGAATAATGTTATTCATTAGAGAGATTTTTAACTTACATATTACATAATAATAATTAATCTGTAAATTTTAAAACATATTTACAATCAAAGAAAAAAAGGATGCTGAAATTTGAGTTAAATATTAAATTGTGAGTTAATAATTCTGTTTCCAGATAAAATATTTAAAAAAAATTGACTAACGTTTTATATTTGTCGTTTGAATTAGAAAAATTCATTACGATTTCAAAAGTTACATTATTTTCAAGTGAGGAAAAATTCGAAACAAGTTTTTTAAGAACTTAAATTTGTCTCATAAATGTCGAAATTGATTGGCAATCTAAGAAGATTATTATTTAAAATTATAAAAGTTTTAAAATTTTAAATCACCAATAAATTGTTTTCAGTAACACTTTTCACGAAATAAAACTTTTGTTTTCATTTGCTCCTCAGTTCATGACTCGCAACATTGTTGACGTCTGTATGACATGGGACAAGTAATGATTTCAGATAGGATTAATTCACACATTTGTGTGCTACAAAACACTAGGCGAGTTCACAGTCAATCCGACTGTCGTTGCCATGCCACCTTGTCATATTCTCCGCCTAATCTATTCGTTTTGTAAAACAATAACTGTAACGTTCATCATCAGAATAATCGAATCCTTTTAGTTTGCATAATAGCTATCACATATTGCTAATGGGAAGCAACTCATATATGATATGTTCAGCATTTTTTAACCTTACCTATTACTATAATGGGGGGGGCTGATGGCCGAGTGACTGGCGCTCGGATAATACTACTACTACTACACCACACCACATCATTGTGCCTAAAGCTGAGTTGCCCCTTTATATTTTGGGAATGATGTGGGTAAAAGAATTCTGATTGGACTCTGTGACGCTCTACGGTCATATGAAACCGGGACTTAGGGCTTAAAACGGATTCCGAACCACTACAAACACCTATGGCACCTCCAGGATTCGATCCCGGAAACTGTGGTACCGAACGCCTGTGCGCTAGCCACTCGGCCTTCAAGCCCCTCAGGTCTAATATGACTGTAGAGCGTTGGGCATCGAGTTGACAATCCCACACCGTAAAAAAAAACCCCATCTCCTGTCTGGCAGTAGGCAAACGGCTGTTGCACCAATCATGATGATGATTATTATAATCACAATGAAATTCTTGAAAAGTGATTTGTTTACATAATGCAAACGATATTTTGTTACATCATTTAAATTTATTTTATTTAGAAATTATAATTAGAAAACCTACTACTTAATTTTATTTCGTAAATTAACGACACTTTTCAATGTAAATAATAATTGACAGAATATTTACAAATGCGCTTGAGTTAAAAAAAAAAAAAAATACAGACTATCCAAATATCGAAACTAAAATTATCTCAAAATAGTAATAGTAATAGTTTATTTAAATTCGTTATAATTAGTGCATTTAAGCCATTCAATAATATTATTAGGAAATGCTCTGATTATGGTCATTACAAAGCAATTAAATGCTGATTATCTTTTTTTTTTTTTGTAACGAGGAAATGTAGCAGAGACTAATTTGCTACAACATTTCACAATAATAAGGAAATTTTCCGCAAAGCATCACTTATGTTCATTTATAAGCTTAATTTCACTGAAAATGTTTGCGTTTTGAAATTTATTCATTTTGTTTTTTGTCTGCTTTTTGAGCGTTTCCAATATTAAAATATTTTAAAATTTTGTTTTTACATTTAATAAATTTTTTGATTAATTTTTCACGGTTTTGTGTACAAAATTTGTTAAAAATGCTTTTATTTTTTATTTTTTCTGAACACTTTTATTCAGAAACTGTTTTTTAATAATGAATTTCTTAATTATTTTCTTAATGAATGAATTTCTTAATTATTTTCTTACTGAATGAATTACTTAATTATTTTCTTAATAAATGAATTACTTAATTATTAATTCTTTCACGGTTTTATGTACAAGATTTGTTAAAAATGCATTTTGTTTTTGTCTTTTCTGAAACACTTTTATCCAGAAACTGTTTTAAAACTTTGAATAAACTATAAATAATTAATGGTAACACGAACATGTGTTAAATAATATTTTAAGATAATAAAAAAATAATCTTGATACATAATTAAATGCAAATAATTTCATTCAGGATCATGAAATGTCCACTGAATAAAATTCATTTTACAAAAGCCTTTATTATACAAAGCTTTATTTGCCTTTAACCTTATTGTCTTTATACAAAGCCTTAATTGCCTTTATCTGAACTAAGATTCCTTTGCTATTGCAGTGTAGAAAGAACGTTTTCAAAGGAAGCATTTGACACCCTCTTTCCCCATATTAGAAAATAAAGAATTTTACTTCCAACTGTAATAGCGTGCCTATTCCAGGCGTAAACACGGGAACTTACGGTTCGGTATTGATTGATGCATTTTGAATCAAACTAGTCCGATAATCCTATTATATCCACCCCAGGGCCCCCCAACTCCAAATATTTTCAACAATTATTTTAACTAAATTTCGATAAATTTGCTAAATTAATATAATAATTATTATTGTTGTGGAAAGTTTTAAATGTCGGGTTTAAGTTTTTGTTAAGGGTTTATGAAAAAGGAAGCTATAATAAATTAAAGATTAAGAAATTAAGAAAAATTTTCTAAAATTAGGAAATTTTCCATAAAGCATTACTATATTCATTTATAAGCTTAATTTCATTGAAAATATTTACGTTTAGAAATTTATCGAACATGACAATTAAAATAATCATAATAATCTAATATCTAATTAAACACATCAAAAAACGTAAAGGAATAAATAAAAACACGTATTTAATTTTGGAAATAAAATTAAGATTGCTTTATGATACTCTTTTTTTTACCTTACAATGTATATAAGGTTTAAAAGTTAAAAAAAAAATTAATAAATAAATAAAATTAGGTTAATCTTATTAAGTTAAACGTATTTAAAAATCTCATATTCATTCATTGTTTACATTGATTAAATTAAAGGGATTTATATATTGAGTAAATTAATAAAGCGTATTAAAATTAAGGCATTAAAACCTATTTTTCTACATAGTCGGTTTGATTCATGAGTTACTGGACAAATCTACTTATACAATATTTGATCTTTGACTAGTTGTTTTTGGAACTAAGGATAAATTACACGTAAAACTATTTTTTTTATAATGCCGTAACAAAAAATGTTGTTTCTTATAATACTTGGTAATCAGCAAGATCTAGATCAAGTCCAAGACCCCGTCTCGTGGAAGGAAGGGATGGTGATGGAACACCCTTAAGTAGAAGTCCGACTTGATTCCGCGACGCTGACTTTTTATGAAATAGAGTTGTCAGCGGATTGAGAATTATGAAATAGAGTTGTCAGTCATATTAGACCGGGATCTACTGCTTAAAGTTGATTCTGAAACATTACAAGAATCCACGGTACTACCGGGACTTGAATCCGAAACCTGTGGTACCGAGCGCCACAGCGCTATTCATTCAGGTCATCAGGCACCTAGTAACAAAAAAATACCTCATGTCAGTTTTATAAATTCGTAGTCGTATATCTTCTGAAGAATCGGGACTGAATAACCGAGTGTCTAGCACTCGGTGCCACAGGTTTCGGGTTCAAATCCGGGCGGTGCCGTGGATGCTTGTAGTGGTTCGGAATCCACTTTAAACCGTAGGTCCCGGTCTAATATGATCGTAGAGCGTCTTCAGCCCTCTTGGCTCCTCTAAAAGTGAATCTGCAGATTACCCTTAGCCATGGGCCAGTCGCTTTTGCGACGGGGTCTTCTGGCATACTACTTAGACACGGGAGTTTAGGTTCTGCTTCACTTATCTTGCTTCAAAACAGCTCTTTCAACTCCAAAATCCGACATGCTAACCACCAAACTGCCCCAGATCAGACGCTATTTTAAAAATTACAGCTATTATTTAACTAAAACAACGATTTCTTTAATTTTGTCTTCGCACTAGATAAAAATATTATGTAATAAATACGAGAAAATAAATTGTTATCACCATTATATTTGTGTTGTTGTTGTTGTTACTTATCTCACTTGGTAGATATCTAATCTAGACCAAGCCCACGAACCCCGTATGGACTCATGGTTGAAAGGGAAGGAAGCAGCTTCTGTTGTGAAGGAGCACCCGTAGGTAGAAGTCTGACTTTGGCTCCGTGACGATCTTAGTCATATGAGACCGGGACCTACGGCTTACAACCACTACAAACATCCATCTAGCACTCGGTGCCACAGGTTTCAGGTTCAAATCCGGGCGGTGCCGTGGATGCTTGTAGTGGTTCGAATCACTGAAACCGTGGGTCCGGTCAATATGATCGTAGAGCGTCTTCAGCCCTTGTGGCTCAAAGAATCTGCAGATTACCCTTAGCCATGGGCCAGTCGCTTGCGACGGGGTCTTCTGGACCTGGTATAGGCTTTCCCTGCACCAGGAGGGATTAGTAACAACAACAACAGAATCAGTTAAAAAGTCATAACATTTTAAGAAAATTGTTACACTTTAATTTCTCAAATTCTAATTTTAAAAAGTCTTCTCATTGATTCTTGCAACGTGTTTTTAAGAAATCTATCCATTTTTTTTTATAAATTGAACATAGCATTTAATATTGATTGTACTAATATCATTGATAATATCATTTGAATATATAGAATATATAGTTGATAATATCATTTCTATATATTCTACCAATATATTATATAAATATATAAACAGTTTTATAAAATAAAAATTCTATAACTAAACAGTTTCACAGAAACTGTGTAACGCCAGATAATATTTCAATTTTATTATTATAAAAGAAGAATCAAAATAATATAAAGAATATCAAAATAAGAATTTTTTCAGTAGAAATTAGTTCTATGATTCACGTTAATTTTAATTTTTATCAGAATAAATTAATTATTTTTAATACTTTTGCTCATTTTAGTTCAGATATTAAATGCCTATAACAGTTAAGAATACACAAAATTAAAGAAGAATGAAAAATCTGTTATTTTTTTTTAACATCTGCAAATATAACCTGCATTGATATTTTTCAATAAATATCATGTGATTTATTTTGACTTCTTTATAGGTGATCAAATATCAATTAATATTGAAAATTGATATTTAGAAAAATTCCAAGAGAAAGACATTCTATCTATTATATAATCTAAATATCTATAATCTTCTAAAACATAGGTATTTCAATAATAAATAATTGTAAATTTTAATAATAATAATATATGTTTTATTATGCTATTTACAATACCGACTACTTCGACCTGAGGTCATTCGTGTCTTTTGTAGATATGTAGCAGATTCAGCGTTATCCAGAATGCATCACGGAGACTGACTACTCCACTTTCCACATTGTAATACTACAATTTGGAGAACCACGACCACGAACTCAGTTATTCTACTGTATTTATTATTCTAATATCAATTATTTAAATACTCAATTGTTACTTAGATATTAGAATAACAAAGAGACTTTCCGACCTATATATTTATTGGCCTCATGTCGGCATACTACTTAGACACGGGAGTTTAGGTTCTGCTTCACTTATCTTGCTTCAAAACAGCTCTTTCAACTTCAAAATCCAGCACACTAACCACCAAACCCTGCAGACAAGACGCTATTTTAAAATTACAGCTATTATTTAACTAAAACAACGCTTTCTTTAATTTTGTCTTCGCACTAGATAAAAATATTATGTAATAAATACGAAAAATAAATTGTTGTCATCATTATATTTGTGTTGTTGTTGTTACTTATTCCACTTGGTAGATATCTAATCTAGACCAAGCCCACGAACCCGTATGGACATGGTTGAAGGGGAAGGAAGCAGCTTCTGTTGTGATGGAGCACCCGTAGGTAGAAGTCTGACTTTTGCTCCGCGACGCTCTTACAGTCATATAAGACCGGGACCTACGGCTTAAAGTAGATTCCGAACCACTACAAACATCCATGGCATCGCCGGGACTCGAACCCGAAACTTGTGGTACCGAGCGCCAGAGCGCTAGCCATTCGACCATTCGGGCCCCTATATATTTATGTAGTTATGAGAAATAATGATACACGTTCAATCATTAAATGTCTATAGACAAATATTATACAAGTGAAATTGGTTCCATTCAAAAAGTGTTTTTGTTTTTCATTTATTTTGCAATAAAAACCATGCGCTAAAAGCATGCCATAAATAAAAAGCATGCCATAAATAACTGGCCATATAAAAATATCTCAAGTATCAATATTGCCGATAAAAGTATTATTTCAGCACACGATTCCGTGAAAATAAAAGGCACTACGAATTCAACTTCATGCATTGCAACTAACGCCGCACCAACGTAGACAATATCGATTTTGCTTTGCTTTTAGTCATTTGAAAAATGTCCGCTGAATAAATTTCTAACGGGGAAAAAATCTTCTTTTCTTTTTCAAAAATATTCTATGCAATGAATATTATTAATACATTCCGTTTTATGTTCGTGACAAAAGCTAGCACACAATGAACATTGTAGCTAACAAACAGAATGAAAAGCGTCGTGATGTACGCGAGACCTAAATACCAATCCGAAGAATTGAATGGGATCTTTTGCTTATAGGTTTAAATAGAACAAATCTTCATTATACTAGTATTTACCTGAAATTATCTCTTACAATAAATGGCAAACCCATTTTCTTTAATAACAATTTGCTTGATAAGTACTATATAAAAAATTTCTCGAGAAAAAATATTAATAAAAAGGGTAAAATTTTCCCTCCACTATTTCATCTCTCTTTGCACAGTTGAAAAGTGAATTTAATACCTGTCGGAAGTTTTATAATACTAAACACTTATAATAAATACAATTTAAAAATAAATAACTCAGTAATATACACATTTTTAATCATTGTAACTCACGTTTTTAACATTACCACACGTATTTTTTTTAAACATTGTAGCACACACTTTTAAACATACTTTTTTAACGTTGTACACATTTTTAAACATTGTAACACATATCTTTGACATTACGACACACATTTTAAACATTGTATTCATTTTTAAACATTTTTTTTAACATTCTAACACATTTTTTAAACATTGTAAAACACATTTTTAAATATTGTAACACGCATTTTGAACATTACAACACAGATTTTTAAACCTTTTTTTAACGTTGTAACACACATTTGAAACCTTTTTTTAACATTGTTTTTTAAAGTTTTAAACCCCTTTTTAAACATTTTTTTCTAATGCAACTGTCATACACTTAGACAGCTGTCTTGGATGCCTTAAGGCAAGCGCTGCACAGACGTTACTCACTTTGCATCATCCAGGGGGCGCGTGTAACTTGAAGATAAGCCACGGAGTAACAATGCCCCCGCAACGCTCCTATTAGACCGGGACATACGTTTTAAAGTGGATTCCGAACCACTACAAACATCCATGTCACCGCCGGGACTCGAACCCGAAACCTGTGGCACCGAACGTCAGAACGCTAGCCGCTCGGCCATTCAGGCCCCTTTTTAAACATTTTATCACACATTTTTTAAACATTGTAATATGGTAGAACAGGAGGTCTCCAAACTGTTCAATCCAAGAGCCTCACTGACTGTTTAAGACATATCAGGCCTACTAAGACATATCACATCTTAAAAGCATGCCATAACTCTTCTAAAAGACATTTTATCTTAAAAATGTAATGTTTTTCACTAAAACACGAAGCGTATCCAACATATCCTGAAAAACACACACGTTTTTATGATATTAGCATGCATTCTCTTTCATTTCATAAAAAAAACTAAATAGGAATTAGAGTGAAAAAAAAAAAAGGTATGATAATAAATGCTATTATATTCAATTTTAATTCAGATTTAAAATATCGTTTTATTAAACTTAGTTCATTCAGATACAATGGGAAACCGCTGATTAATGTTAATCATTTGTATTACTTTTATGTTTTTATTTCATCAATTAATTTAGTTTTTCTTTGGATAATAATCATCTAAAAATTCATTTATTACTACAAAAAATATTAGCGGGAAAACTTATCTACATATTTATCATTGATTAATATTATAATGTTAATTACTATTTTGTAAATAACGAAATAATATAAGTCAATAAATGTGTTTTTTAATTAATAGAGAAATTTTGTATTATTGTTTTGTGACATTTAAAAAATATAAAAGTGTACGGAAAGTTTGCTTTTAAAATTATATATTATGTTGTTAGTTAAATCTTATATATTCATGGGTAACTCCCGGTGTTATTCAGGTTTTCTGGCGCTAGTTTAGAGAAGCATATGATATATTTCTAACATTTATAATAATTGACTAAAAATAATAAATAATTTCAAATAATAATGCAAATCATTCATTAATTATGTTCATAGACATTCTGCAGTGATACCCAAAAAGTGAGATTTCATAATTGTTTACAGAAATTTTTTTAATGATGTACATGCTGATTTCGGCTGCTGGCAATTTTGAAATACTAAGTTGTTTGTCATCAGAAATGCTGAGCTGTGTTACCCAAGCAACATTATCTATACTGTTTCACCAAAATTTTGAAAGACCATTCCTCAAGGATGGCTTCTGAGGTCTTCACACTCTTACTTAAGTGCAACAGAAGGACATTAAGATCTACATATTTAACGTGCCACTGAAGGTTGATACTGAAGAGACATTGGAGGTTTCGATTCGGCATCTCTTGCTTAGTTCGAACCAAGCACCCTTCTGAAACTCAATGCACACTTTTTCTTCTTCATTGGTGCAACCCCCCCATGGTGGGCCAAGGCAGTCTGTCTACTAGCAGATTTTGAGACAGAAGATGCTTTCTTTTTACGAGGTATGGCTGTCAGCACTAGGCCCAACGATCTGCAGTCATATTAAATCAGGACCTTAATGTCTGAATGTGCGGCACCGAACGCTCGAGAACTCAGTGCCACAGGTTTCGGGTTCGAGTCCTGTTGGGGCCATGGATGTTTGTAGTGGTTCGGAATCCACTTTAAACCGTAGGTCTAAAGTGGACTCATCCCGGTCTAATATGATCGTAGATCGTTGGGCGTAGGGCTGACAACCCTATCCCGTAAAAAGAAAACTTCTACTATCTCAAAATCTGCCAGCACGCAGACGGTCTTATTCCATTATAGAGCTGTGGCACTAATGATGATGATGATGATGATGATGTATATATATTCAACTTAAATTAATATTAGAATATTTTAACGAAAAAGTTGTGCGTCCATGACTACAGCGTTGTTCTATTAGAACAGAGTTTATTCCTTAATCCTTAATTCGTTAGTCCTTAATTTTTTTGTTAATCCTTAATTCGTTAGTCCTTAATTCTTTGTTACTGGTTAACTATATTTGTACAAATTATAAAGCACAGCGATGTGGTGTGGTATAGTAATAGTAGTAGTCATATTAGACCGGGACTTAAGGCTTAAAGTGGATTCCGAACCACTACAAGCATCTATGGCACCGTCGGACTCGAACCCAAAACCTGTGGCACCGAGCGCCAGAGTGCTAATCAACTCAATGCTCTTTGGCATTCTAATAATATTCATTAAAATTTATAAATTTATCAATTCAATTGACTCAAAGTATTTTATGCTGTTAACGTGCAACATTATTATGACTTCATATTTAAGATTACCGAGAAAAAATATGAAATTGTAATTCGACAGAAAAAAAAAAACAACAGCTTATTTTGCATTTTAAGAGTTTTGTAACCAAACGAATAACTATCGCGTGATTTAGTCAATGAAGTGGTAACCACCGAGTGGAAATCAGTAACCAATTTCCTTATTCCGTTATCAAATTTCCCCCTCATTTACATTCTTTCAGCAAAATAAATGGTTCAGAAAAAAAAAAAAACGGTTTCACATTGTTCTGGCAGCTATCTTTCTGCGATTATTGATTTTTGTTTTGTAAATGAGTTCCAAAGCGCTAATCCGAGAAAGAATGTTGTTCAGCCGCTTGCATTTGACCTGAAATAAGTAAAATCTGCAACAAATGAGCTGCAGTTTCTTTTTCAAGAATTTGTATGAATAAATAATACTGAACATATAAAACAGGGGTGGCCCGCCTTGAATATTTTCCGGCCCGTGAGATTTATCACACTTTTACAAAATATATTTATTTTATAAGGGCCAAAGTAGTGAAACCCAATGCATTAAAAAATGCATTATGTGTGCATCCCTATATTCAAAAATGAACTGTCGAAATTATGAGAAAAAATTAACTTTGATTTTAAAACAATATTCTGGCGAATATATGACAGATATTGTCTGTTTAATTTATGAGTTTACAGTTATGACTTCGCAGAATAATTGGTGGGTATCTAATATATAATCTAAATTATATTCTACTCATCTTGGAACATATAATATAACAAGTTCTATGTTTTCCTTTAAAGGGGCCTGAATGGCCGAGTGGCTAGAGCTCTGGCGCTCGGTATCACAGGTTTCGGGTTCGAATCCCGGCGGTGCCATGGATGTTTGTAGTGGTTCGGAATCCACTTTAAACCGTAGGTCCTAATAGGATTGCAGAGCGTTGCGGGGGCATTGCTACTTCGCGTCCGTGGCTTATCAAATTACACGCGCCCCTGGAATGCAAAGTGAGTAACGTTTGTGCAGTGCTTGCCTTAAGGCATCCAAGACCAAGCTGTTTGCCAGCTGCATTAGAACAAAAAAAAAAAAAAAAAAAAATGTTTTCCTTTAAGTGACCTCAGTGACGCAGTGACCATCCCTAGATCGCAGTGACCACAGTTGATAGGAAAGGAAAAGCAGACTCTTAGTTGAAATTGTTAGTGCTTTTGTTTCAACTTACATCTGCGAATCATTTTTTCCCTAAAATGAAATTGACCAAACACAAAACATGCTCAAACATAACGGACGCAACACAAATTATGATGTGCAAATACCCAAATTGTGATCAATTTTCAAAAGTTAAGTGTAAGAGTGGAGAAAAAAATATCGCTCTAGTAAAATAATATTATTAATATTTTTTTAATGATTTCGTTTTTTTTTACTTCGTTTATATTTATAAATTTTTTTTTTATATTTCGTTTTTGGTGTTATATATTTCTTTACAATGTGCGTTTAGTATCATTATTATTCTATTATCTATGTTTGCATGTAAGAAAAATAGTAAACGCAATAATAATAACTCATTATGTTTCAATTTTTCACTCCAAAAAATGTCTATAGTGGTTTTAAATCTAATATGGGGATATCTAATTTTACATGCGGCCCGCGGAGTTGTGATGCATTTCCAATGGGACCTGCAACATCATTTGGGTTGGCCATCCCTGTGATAGAATGTAGCAAAAGCGCGGGAAGAGAGAGAGAGCTAGAGCTAAATCGCGTTGTAGAGATTTATTATACAGGGCTTGCTTGTACTATATATATATATATATAAACGTTCGTTGATATATTATGTTTTTAGCAAAAAGATCAATTAGAAATTTTGCGCAAGTGGCTAGTGCTCTGGCCATAGGTACCGAGGGCTTCAGGTTCGAATCCTGTCGGTGCATTGGATGCTTGTTGGTGGTTCGGAATCCACATTAAACTGTAGGTCCCGGTCTATTTAGCCTAAAGTGTACACAAAATGATCGTACAGCGACAACCAAACCAAACTGGATTGTAACTAGGTATGGTTGGTTTGAGATTGGAGACATAGGTTGGAGAACTTGCAGCTTTATAGACACACGCGCAAACACCATGCACGTACTATTAAACATACAATATGTAACATATTTAAAGACTTATAATTCTCGATTCGTGGAAGGATTCCACTTCTAAGCCGAAATCCCGATACTTAGGTTTGCGCGAAATATACTTCCTTTCCGGGTGAGAGTTTGTAGATCCACTAATACACAGGATTGTACTAAATATATTTTTTCTCGGGAGGAAATACTGTAAATTAAATGTTTCTCAGCGGTGTGCAAGTTGCGTTGTACTTCCTCTCGGGTGAAAGTCTCGAGACCTACTGGCCATTTCCTCTGAACGCCACAGGGGTGCTCTTGCAGTGCGTAGGAGAAAGCATGATTACAACAAATACACACACACACACACACACACACACATATATATATATATATAGTGCGCATGTGTATATGTACAGATAAAGAAATGCGAAATCTGTATGTTAATTACTCTCTGCGCATTAAAATCATTTTATTAAAATTGATATTTAAACAAAATTGATTTGTGTAGCTTTTTTAACTTGAATTAAGCTTAAATGTATATTATTAGAGACAGAAGAAATATAAGGTTTATTAATTTCAATGAATCGGTAAATGTGAATCATGCACTTGCTCTTTCAATAAGAAAATCAACACCAAAATATAAGAAAAATATTTTGGTAAATATATTTTAATTTATTACAGACTATAAACATCGCCTGTGAATACTCTATTTCAGCAAATAGCATAATGCTTCGTACAATAACATATTTTATTTTGAAAGTTTTTTTTTTTTTGTTCTAATGCAGATGGCAGCATTAAGACATTTGTCTCTGATGCCTTAAGACAAGCGCTGCACTTTTACTCACTTAGAACTACCCAGAAGGTGCGTGTAGCTTGAAGATATGCTACGTATGCGAGTAACACACAACGCTCTATTAGTACAATCATATTAGACCGGGATCTACGGTTACGGATTTTTACGAAAATATACCATGATATTTCTGCAAAATTATATTGCCTAACAGAAAATTATTAAATATACTAAACATTGTATAACATTGTCTATACATGAGTGGTGTATAGCAATCCATAGACTCATTGTAACCCAAACTGAATGATCCTATTTGTAAAAAAAAAATTCTCTTTAATATTTATTTTAAAGTTTCATGGTACAGAATTCCAAAATATATATTTAAATAAAGATTCATAAAGAAGGCTTTAAGTAAAAAAAAATATATCAGCAACTTAAAGTTTTATCGTACAGAATTCCAAATATATATTTAAATAAAGACCCAGAAAGACGACTTTAAGTAAAAAAAAACACACGAACAAAAATTCCAAACAAATAAAATTATAATAAATGAAGTCTCCGATTTAGAATTAATGGATGAAAGCCAAAAATAAAGACGTTAAATCTTATGTAAGAAACCAATGCCTTAAGATGGAAACTGTGAGAAAATATAGCACTTCAAAATTTTGCTGCGGATTTTAAGGAGTGGTCTTGCAAAATACGGTGCCTAAAGTCATGTCAGCATACACACAGCGTTGTAAGACAATCTCTGCAAAGCAAAAGAGTGGACGGAAAGAGAAGCTCAGTGACAGAGACCGACGGGTGTTGGAAGCGGATTGAGATGTCTCAAAAGCGAACAACTGTAGTAAAAGTGTCTCCAGTGTCAATCATTACAGTTAGAAGGCACCTTCATAAACAGAACATTTAAGTCTTAAGACACAAAAAACATATGAACAAAAATCTCAAATAAATAAAATTATAATAAATGGAGCCCCAACTCACAATTAATGGATGAAAACAAAAATAAAGACATAAGTCTGATATAAGAAATCACTGTCATAAACTGGAAACTGTGAGAAAATATACCACTACAATATTCTCTATAGACTTTAAAGAATGGTCTTGCAAAATTTTTTCATATCAAAAGAACTTCAAATAAAACTTCTTAAATTCGTTTTCCATTTCTGTTTCCTGCTCTGCCTGTTAGTTGAAAATAGGCCAAAGTTTGAAATGGCGCATTGCATCACTGGCTCATAAGGTGACAGTATTTCATAAGGAAAGCTAGCTCATTAACCCATATCTTACTTATTATTGCGGTCCTTATTCTGCATCTATTATACAAAAAGAATTCAGCTATTGCTTTCAGGCAGATATTTTGTAGACTAACTGAACATACTAACATACAAATAGTGCAAAATTGTGTGCCTTGAAGTTGGAATACCAAAGTAAAATAAGCGATCACATGACTAAATCGTGTCTTGTTTTTAATAATCCGCTTTGTATCACCTGATCCATGTATAAAGCCATTCACGTGACTAAATCATGTCTCGTTTTTTATAATCAGCTTTGTATCACCTGATCCATGTATAAAACATTCCATGTTTAAGCAATTATGATTATGGTAGAGGCAGATCTAAATCATGAAAAGTTTACACAAAACAGCTTTACAGTTCTATGCAATGCATTGTTACATTCTTTGATTGCCGTATTCTTTTGGGGCTATTTAGCCCCTGGGGGCTCCATCGCCGATATGACAGGGTAAATACAGTTGAAACAATTGATATATTTGCAAATATAATAAAATTAACTTGCAATCATAAACAGATAAAAGAAAATATTTAAAAATTAAATTAAAATTTTGCGCGGGCATTTTAAATCGTAATTGGGAACGTAAGAGTCAATCTCCTGGATTGCAGTATTTTCATGATTCACAAGCGTGACAAAAAATTTAAGAGGGATGTGTTTAAGAAAATCTTTTAAAGAAGGAATGTTAATAGCTTTATAGATATCAGAATTGTGCATGAACCATTTAGAAGAGGCCATTTGTCAGATAGTGATAGTTTGTAAAGTTTCGAGAGTTTTTAAGTTAGATTTAGCTACGTAGGACCAGACAAGCGTCGGACAAGCGAATGTGAGAATTGGGCGAAGCATAGCAGTATAAAGAAGAATTTTGTTATTCCTGGTCATGGTAGAATCTCTATTCCTAAGTGGGTAGAGTTTTCTGAAGGCAATACGAAATTAATTTTTTGGTGTGCAGAAAATGTTGCTTCCAAATTAAATGTTGATACATAATAATTCCTAAAGATTAAGTTTAACTATTCCAAGTGATAATAGTATTGTTGATCATAATTACAGATTTTATACATTTATTTCCAATAGAGAAGAGAACAACTTCAGTCTTATCTGCATTTAAAGAAATTTTCCATTTATTGAACCAGTTATTAGTACTTTAAGGTGATAAGTAAGAGTGATAGCTAAGAATTTAGTGTTTTTTGTTTTTGCAAAGGATTGCAGTATCATCAGCATAGATAGCAGTTAAGAGAAATGCATTGCTATGCAATTCTCCAATAAAGCAAATCTGCCTAATTATCTGCTACTTATTTTCTATCTAAAATGAATGCAACTACATCTCATATCCCTTTAAATCATAAGTAATAAAATATGGTAAACATAAATAATAAGTAGAAACATCAATGGATGCAGAGCACAAGTACTTATCAAATTATTTTTAAATGCTAGAACTAAAAAAAAAAAAAAAATCTAAATTGGTTTAGGATTAACAACCAGACTGACATATGAAAATCATTATGGGAAATTCATTTTTCGTCAAATCAAAGTACGAAGTCGATATATGGCTGTTTTTAGGTGATAACCTTGTTAGTCTATAAATTTTTTTTTCTTCATATTTAAAATGATCATTCTGGTTTGCTTTTTAACTGAAAGGTTTTTAGAAATAATTGTTTTTTTCCCAGATTTGCAACTTAATCCTTTTCTAAGCGAAACATTTCAATTTAAAATTAAATAAAAAAAAATGTAGTAATTATTTTAATTAAAAAATGAACAGTTTCCATAAAAATATCAATTATTGAGTACGCTATTATTTTTTTTAACGATATTTTCGTGTAAACTGGTGATTTGGTCTTTTTTTTTAACTACATTTTCGGATGTGCACTGTTTATAAAAGGTATAATAATAAAATATTAGATTTGATATACAATATTGTAGCTATTTCAATCAATTTTATTTAATTTTTAAAATTTTTAATAATGAATTTATATTTATAAATGAATTCTAGTTTTACTTGCATTATTCATTTGGAAATGTTTTAATTAGCAATTTCTGTAAGCAAAATCTTCGGTAAAATTCAAATAATTTTACCCATTTGAACTTTCTAATTTATTGTACGAATTGCAAGAATAAATACTAGATTTTTGTGAGGAAAATGTTAGTTTTCTTTAATATTTTCTTTATAAACTTATTATGCATTAAAAATTTAAATAAATTGACATACTAGCATCGGACATTAATTGAGAAAATTCGAGATTTTTAACTAAAATATTGCGCTGGCCCTCAGTACCACAGATTTCGGGTTCGAGTCCCGGTGGTGCCATAGATGTTTGTAGTAATTCCAAATCCACTTTAAGCCGCAGGTTCCGGTATAATAGGATCTTAGAGCGTTGTGGAGATAGTATTACTCGCGTCCGTAGTGTATCTTTCAAGCTACACATTCCTCCTGGGTAGTGCTAAATGAGTAACAGCGCTGCAGCCCTTGCTCATGGCATTAAGATTAACTGCCTCTGTAATGCCCGCTGCATCATTAGAACAACAACTAAAACGTTGCAACAGAAAATTCTGTCTTAAAAACGTTTTTATCGAATTCAATATAGGTAAAATTTGAAATTCGTAAACAAGGAATGTAATTATTTCTGTAACATTTATGAAATTAAATAAACTTCTTATCACCTTAACCCCATCCTCCAAAAAATTATCAATCCATAATTTTAAACCTATAGCTTGTCGCTCTACGGTCATTTTATGCACACTTTAGGCTAATTAGATCTGGACCTACAGTTTAACAGTGGATTCCGAACCACTCACGAACATCCATGCCACCGCCAGCATTCGAACCTGAAGCCTGTAGCACCAAAGACCAGAGCGCAAGCCAATTGGCATATAAGAGGGAAATCGAGCTCTTGTTTTTTTCTTTTGTTCAAAATTCTAGAAAATTTCTCAAAAACTACAAATTGTATTTTATGTACTCTTATGGACGGTTCAATAATAGGTGATGAAACAAAACCAGAAAATATTAGATTGGTTTTTCATTTTAGAATCTATCAAAAAAATAAATTAATTGAGATATGAAATACGCCTCTCCACACACTCTATCAATTTCCTCTCCATCTAAGAGATTAACTATAAATCTCTCTTGATAGCTTTTAAATCTTCTCCTTCAAAAGCAGCTGCTAAGAATTCGTTTTATTTTTTATTAAATCACAAATCGATTTTTCAGTCGCTTTAAAGCCCAGATGTAAATTTAAGATTTTTATAGTTTTCACTTAAAAGCTTCAAATTAAGATAAAAAAATTAATTCTGTAATTTCTTCATTTTTTAAAATATCTTCTGTATCACCATAACTGAAAAGTTACAATGTTTGTAATCTATCATGGTGATATTGAATTGAACTGTTCGTTAAAATTTTAGACATATTAAAATTTTAACGAACAGTTGAATTCAATATCACCATGATAGATTACAAACATTGTAACTTTTCAGTTATGGTGATACAGAAGATATATTATATAAATGTAATGTACTTTTATACAAAAACATTTTCTTACAATATAAATATTGGTTTGGTTTGTCGCTCTGCGGTCATCTTGTGCACACTTTAAGTTAAATAGACCGGGACTTACAGTTTAACGTGGATTCCGAAACACCCTCGAACTTCCATGCCACCGCCTGGATTCGAACCTGAAGCCTTTGTATAATATAAAGAAGGAGAATTATTTGAGTTGTTTTTTAAAAAGAATGCTAAATTGTAGTGTTGAGACACTACAATTAATTTGAGATCACACAGCTTTATTCACACGCGCACAAACATCACATACACAAGCAATTAAAGATAGACACTATTTAACACATTTAAAGACATCTAATGAAAGATTCTTGGAAAGATTCCAATTGTAAGCCGAAAATAAAGATATTTCCTCTCAGGATGAGAGATTGTAAACTAAACGTCTCTGAGGCAATGCCAGTTGCGCCGTACTTCCTCTAAGGTGAGAGTCACGATGTCTACAGACCATTTCTCCTGAAAGCCACGAGGGTGTAGGAGGAAGCACAGTTACAATATAAAAACTATTACATAATTTAATTCAGAATAAAAATTATAAATTTAAGATTATATATTAATCTTTCTACAAATACATAATTTTAGTAATTTTCTGACAGATGAAGTTATTCAATTCTATATAATAGAGAATGTAACATAAAGAGAAAATGCTAGATTGCAAAAGATCATTTTAGTTTTCGACACTTCATCATACTATTTAGTCATTAGACATTCTTGGGTGTCTGAATTTTTTCTGTCTGTAGACTATGCTCTCATTTATTTATGATATATTAGTAACAAAGTATTTTACCAAATACATTTATTTTGCATTATTAAAGGTATGTACAATATTATAAAAATTAAGTAAAAGAATTCTGTGTCTCTAAGTTTTTTACCAGTTTTAACTGAGCTGAATCTCTATATGACTGATGCTCTGGCGCTCCGTACCACAGGTTTCATGTTCGAGCCTAGCGGTACCATGGATGTTTGTAGCGGTTGTAAATCCACTTTAAATTGTAGGTTCCGGTTTCATATGACTGTAGAGTGTTGGGCGTAGGGTTGACAACCTTACTCCGTAAAAAGAAAAACATCTCCTGTCTCGAAATCTTTCAGTAGGTAGACGGCCTTGGCCCACTAAGGGGCTTTTGCACCAATGATGATGTTGATTATGAATCTTTATATAGATAATATCAAGTCTAATCTCTGTGAACTTCAGTGTTATACAGATTAAAAATCAAGTGAGAAATTTATTACAAAGCACTCCAAAAAATTGAGGGGAAAATCATTTTGATGGTTCAGTTAAGACGTCCGTATGGGTGTTTCGCGATTCTTATTTTAATTCTATTTCGCGATTCTTAATTTAAATTTCTTCTTTTAATAACTTTTTTAAACTATATCTATGCAGAGGGTCAGCACGGTAGTTCTGTGAGTCTCGATTAGGAGAACGCGAACACCCCAGATATCACTTTTGGTAGTTCAAATACAGAGAAGTTATTTTTTATGCCATAAGCAAGGGCCGCTGTTACTCATTTAGCACTACCCTGGGGGAACATGTAGCTTGAAGATATATGCCAGACGGACGCAAGTAACACTACACCCACAACGCTTGTTAGACCGGTACCTACGGTTTAAAGTGTATTCGAACCACTACAAACATCCATTGCAACGCCGGGACGTAAACCCGAAACCTGTGGTACCAAGCTCCAAAGCGCTGATCCCTCGGTCAACAGGACCCCATGTCTCTCTTGGTGATCTTCGTTCAAAACAGTGTAATGTAGAAGATCCTCTGTGGAGCATCCTGTATAACGTTGAATCTCCTACATCTCTACACTGACTGATGGCCAATTAACTAGCGCTTTGGCCTTAGGTACCATAGGCTTCAGGTTCGAATCCTGCGGTGGCATGGATGTTTGTTAATGGTTCAGAATCTACGTTAAGCTGCAAGTCCCGGTTTAATTAGCCTAAAATGTGCACAAAATGACCGTAGAGCTACAAACTAAACTGAACTTACATCTCTACTGTTCTACTTACAAATGGCTTCTCTCAAAATACCCAACATTCGAAAATGAATAATCATTATTACATTGGATAAAGTAAAAGTATTCATTAGGTAATATGTCACAGAAGATAATATTTTATTAATGCATAAATGTTAGAAGTATTTTTATTATAAATAATAAAAATAATTTACTTAATTATTTTTATTATGTATAATAAAAATGATATGTTATGATATTTATGAATAATAAAATTTACTTTACTTAATTTTTTATTAAACATAACAATTTTATGCATTTTTTTAATACATATAACAAGTAATATATAAAAAAAAATTAAAGTCAATTCGTACTTTTTTCACTGTATTGCAGAAAGTTCTTTATAAATAATTTTCATTCATTTTTAAATTTATCTGGCGCCATCTATTGATAGATATATGCAACTTAAAACTAAAAAAAAACATAAAAGTAATTAATTAAATTTAATTAATGAATTAACGGTCGAAAAACTGCATTAGCATCCAATGTCATCCACTACAAATTCAAAAAAAAAAAAAAAGTATTCGAACTTGAGTGGATGAATAAAAAGTATTTTATGAACGATTGAAAGTTTGAATAAAATATATATATAGGAAGAGTGTGAGCTAATAGAAGGAATTGAAAAAAGTGGCCTACAAGACCTGGCTGAATTAAACACGTTTATTCACAGTCAAATAGGAGCAACTTTTTGGAAATGGAAACCAAGATTTCTATAGTAACTCATAACCAATAAAATTTTAACTCAGTGAATGCATTTGTGCTTTTTTTAGCACCTGTACAAACAAATCATAGAATTCAGTGTTTTGATTCTAAAAATGGATGTAAATTGTTTTGAGGATTTTATTTTGTCGAGAATTTCTTGAATCAAGTTTAAACAGCTTGCTACTTAATTCTCAGGTAGAAGGTATATTTATAGTTCCAGCATTTTGCTGCTTTAAAATCACAAGACAGATTTACGATACTACCCTTTTGTTATGTCTACTAAAGTAAACTGAATAATTTTATAAAACTATAAAGGGTAATTGATATATGGACGATTGAATTATGAGAATGGCTCATCTTTTTTAATACATATATTTTCGAAAGGTTTATATTAAGGAAAATTTATATATACTTTTCCATATAATATTATTTTGAAAACTCGAATTGCCCAATCATTATCAAATCCAGTGTTTCAATTTTGTTCAGAAACTGGTATTTATCATTTTAAGATGAGTGATTTATCCTATTCGAGGCTTATTGGCTGAGTAGCTGGCGCTCGATGTCACAGGTGTCGGGTTCGAGTTCCGGTGGTGCCATGGTTGTTTGTAGTGGTTTGGAATCCACTTTAAATCGTATGTCCCAGTCTAATAGGATTATAGAGTGGTGGGCTTTAACATGACAACCCTCTCATGTCTTGAAAAAAAGTGCCAGAAAAATAAACCGTTTCATGTCTCATGTATCATATCTCATGTATCAAATCTTATGTATCAAATCTCATATATCATATCTCATGTATCAAATTCTCATGTCAGAAAAAGAAACCATCTCGTCTCGAAATCTTCCAGTAGGCAAGGCTAGGCCTTGGCCCACCATGCTATAGTGCCAGGGAGTTGATTAGTTAGATTTGTCCCATTTATACAGATTTGATTTGTAAAACATGAATTTATGTCATGCATTGTATTGATGCCAAGATGAACATCAATGTTGAAAAAAAAGAAACATAGAAACAAGAATATATTACTAACATACGGGTTAAAAATTAAATTAATCTTTCTAAAAATATTGATTTTTATGGATAATACACAAAGATAAAATCGAGTAATTATTTTTTTTCAATAAGCAATTTCAATAACTGATTTGCATTATTGTATATACATATTGATACACATATACATCTTTCATTATGAAATAATCTTTTGAAAATATTTCTATACTGCGTTGTGTCTAATCCTCAGTGTCCTGCACTGCGGGGCGCTAACTTCCCCTTCCTCCTCTGAGTAATTTACTCATAGGATGGAAGGAAAGGGTGCAGCTTCTGTTGAGATGGAGCACCCGTAGATAAGATGTCTGACTTGGCTCCGTGTCGCTAAAGAAGGAGGGCAGTGCCTTCCGGGAGGACGTTTAGGGGGAACTACCACGCATTTACGTATCTTATGGGAGAAAACCCTCACCAGGTAGGTGGTCCGATTCACGAGGCAAGATGCTGAGCATCACAAACGCCATAGAGGCTCCTCGGTTTTTGAAAGTCTACAACAAAGCCACCAGCGAATTGAACCTCAGCACTAACGCTCACCAGTGGCGCGCGTTGCACTGAGCCACGAGACGGATTTTTATACTACTGCTACTACTATAACATATACCACACCACATCACTGTGCTTAGAGTTGAGTTGCCCCTTTACAGTTTTTGAATGATTTGGGTGAGAAGTCTGATTGGGCTCTGTAACGCTTTACGGGTCCTATGAGGCTGGGACCTACAAATCCGAACCACTATAAGCATCCATGGCACCGCCGGAATTCGAACCCAATACCTGTGGTACTAAGCGCCAGAGTGCTAATAACAATAATAATATTATAATTAATAAGATGCGCAAACATTGTGGTGGCCCAAACTTTTTCTTTTCTTCTTTATACTACAAGTATGCTTATATCTCTTGAATAAAAAACCGCTTAGATCTCTTGATTAAACCTATCCTATTCTAACATTTTCATCAATCGTCACGAACAGCAGCTATGTAGCAATAATTTTGTAAAAAAAAAAAAATTGTCAATGCATTATTTTTGCTCAGATTTTTTATCTTTATTACAATTTAAAAACGAGATACAAATAATTAAAATAATTTTTTTTTCTAAAAAAAA
The DNA here is from genome assembly GCA_021605095.1 of Caerostris extrusa. Classification (NCBI taxonomy): domain Eukaryota; kingdom Metazoa; phylum Arthropoda; class Arachnida; order Araneae; family Araneidae; genus Caerostris; species Caerostris extrusa. Next base: position 126,045 of record BPLR01016266.1, on the reverse strand, counting down.
TTATTTTCATAATTATTTTTTGTTTTAACTTGTAAATTTGATTTTGTTTTAATTTTGACTTTTACATTGAACTCGTTTAATTAAGCGTTTAATTGTATGACAACGTTCAAGCGATAAAATTGACTCAGAAAGTATTACGTAATGATAAACATTTTCCATCTTCCATTTTCAAACAACTTTAATTTAAGAAATAATTTAACTTTCGAACTAATTAAAAATAATTAGGTCAGAGCCTTGACTAATGGAAGTTATTAAACAACCTATATTAATACAAATACTGGATATGCTATACCGTTGTTTTAAAAGCATCAGTTTTTCAACATAAATTTGGTATTTTTTTAAAAAGGCAAATAGTTATAATTTTTATTGTGCTTCTTTATTTGCATTTTGTCAATAAATATAACTGAAGGCATTGGAGTATTGAAAATATATTTATAATTATAAACCAGTCTTTCAGAATTAATTTGGCCAACAATCAATGAGATGGAATAATGAGATCATATTTTTAAAAAAAATAAAATGGCTTTTTGTTAACTACAATATGAACAGTACAATCCGTTGACATATTATCGTGATCACTACTTATGATTAAAGATTAAATAATCAAATAGAATTTTAAAGAAAATATATGCATTTTTTTCTGTTTTTTCAATATATGCTATCAGTTTTCAAGATTTTTAATCATGGCGAATTTAGTTGAGTTTGCAGTGGTTGGGAATCCACTTTCAAACTCCTGGTCTAATATAACAATACAGTTACTTGGGCTTATTGGCATATGATTTTGACTCTGCTATTCGTTATCTACATCTTTCATTTCTCACTTGATTTTTTGGGAAAATTTTTTTTTGGGAGGAATTTTATCATTGACGAATGTTTCTTAATTATGTACATTTTTTTAGTTGCTAAATTTTGATTTTTACGAAACTTTCTAGAATATTTTTTTCACAGATTTTGTGCAGCAGCAAATACTTCACAATAATAACATTTACACACCGGATTAAAGACAGGAAATTTTGGTACTTACAATTTTTGCCTCTCAGAAAAAGAACTTTAAAGTTTCTTTTAAAATTGTTTTAAAATAATTTTGCTGTTAAAATAAATGCAAATAACATTATTACTAGGAAAAAGACTATAGATCAGTTTTCTCAATCCACATATGCTCATATATAACTTGGGTTTGTATTTTATACTTATGTAACATATACTCATGTCTAGATTTATCTTTCCATATCCAAAAATAATGATATCAATTATATATCAAATCAATGTGATCCATGTTTGCAGGGAATGTGTGAAAAACAAGCCTAATTAGCATTATCCAATCAAAAGTAATCAAACGGTTTCTTGTGTATAAAGCTAGGCTTACGTCATCCGACGTTGAATTAAGTGCTTTGTGCAAAGTGAATTTCTGCAACACAACGCTTGATTTCAATGTGTAAGACTCAAATCGGTTTGTTATGGCTTCGAAGCATTACTTAGTAGAATACGTGAAATGGCGACTCATAAGCATATATATCAAGATAAGGACTTGGAGCTTTATGTAGACTTTTCTGAGGTGCATATGGATCTGACATTTTATTTATGGGCTATAATGTTCGCCCACATTGAACAAACCTCTTTGATGAATCTCTTGAAAGTGAAGACATTCAGCGAATACCGTGGACAGCAATGTCTCCTGATCTTAACCCGAGAACTTCTGTGACTACATTGAAAGAGCAATTGCAGGTAGTCATCCTCTTCCTAGAGATGTAAATGCTCTAAAGACGGCATTATTTGAATTAATTAAAATGTTATTACTAGCATGAAAAAACGTTGTGATATGCGTGTATAAGTCAGGGAGATCGGGGAGTTACTCCTTTTTTTTCTAAACTTTTTTGTCACATTTTGTTACCATTTTTTATTGTTGCATGCTCCATGCAGTTATATATCATAATTTTTTTTGAGAGACATTTCTCACTCTTAATTTTTTTCTTTGTATTTATGCGTAACAATGTTTCATTCGTGACAAATTCATAAACTTATAGTTCACAGTTTGTGAGAAATCCATGAATTTATGCAAAGTTAATTTTGGACAAGAGTGTAGATGAAATTGAAGAACATAAGAAATTCTGTTGTCACCCATGTCGAAAATTTTGAATTAAACTCTGTAGATTCCACTGCATCTATAAATAATCCTTTGTTCGGAATTCCTGCACCGTATGAACTCATCGATTTTCATTGCCACTGTGGCGTTGACAGAAGGCATGATTAACTGGGGCAAGTCACGCGACAAACAAACGATTTTGGCACGAAGGGATGCTCTCGACATTTTTTATTATTATTGTCATCAAGTATCCTTTGTTTCATGATCTTTGAATGGTACCATACCTGTTATAAATGTATTTCACAATTCAAATGTACGTGAAGTTATAAGAATACAGTTTGGAGCAGGGGTAGCCAACCCGCGGCCCGCCTTGAATATTTTTCCGGCCCGTGAGATTTATCCCACTTTAACAAAATATATTTATTTTATTATGGTCGAAGTAGTGAAAACCATCCATATATTCAAAATTACACCAAATATAAAAAAAAAATAAGAAGAAAAACCTATAGCGAATTTTGAAAGCCAATTCAGTAGTTTAGAGTTAGACAAATAAAATAAATTTTTGAAATGCATTCATCTGCTTTTCATGTTGAAATCGAGTCAACCCCAGAATATCTGCAAATGGAATTGGTTAATTTGCAATGCAATATTGAATTAAAACATAATTTTGAAACATGAGAAGCAAAAGTAGATTTTTATAACACTTACATCACAAAGAGAAATATTCCAATTTGCGAAATCCGGCACAAAAAATTGTCAGCGCTTTGGGTTCAACTTACACCTGCGAATCGTTTTTTTCTAAAATGAAATTGTCCAATCACAAAAGACGCTCAAACATAACGGACGCTAACCTGCAACATCCATTACAATATGTCAATACCCAAAATGAGATCAAATTGTAAAAATCTAGTGAAAAAGTAGACAAAACGAATATCGCACCTAGTAAAATAAATATTTGTTTATGATTTTATTTTTTTTTTTTTTATTTCGTTTATATTTATATATATTTATATATTTCATTTTTAGTGTTATATATTTCTTTGCAATGTGCGTTTAGTATCATCATTATTATTATATTATCTATTATATTACATGTAAGAATAATAGTAAACACAATAATAACTCATTATGTTTCAATTTTTCTCTCCAAAAAATGTCTATAGTGGGTCTAAATCTAATATGGGGATATATAATTTTATATGCGGCCCGCGGAGTTATGATATATTTCCTAAGTGGCCCTGCATCATTTGGGTTGGCCACCCTGTTTAAGAGTTTTCATAAGGGACTGTATTTTATATATATCAATGAACATTGAAAATTTTTGGAAAATTTCTGTATTCAGAACAACACAATCTTGAGTAAAAAAATCAGTTAAAGTCTGTATCATTGTGATACATAAAAGGTACCGACAATCAATGAATACTGGACGAAAAATAAAAACAATTTCTCGATATTTATTTCTTAGATTTAAGATGACTTTAGACCTTTAATAGTAACAATTATAGCTTAATACATACGTTTAGATTTTAGTCCTTTTGTTTAACACAAGTTAAAAAGTTTGAGGTAGGTTATTTTTTTGAGATTTATTTGTAAACAGTTTATGTGACAAAATCCTCCCAGTTCCAAAATCCTTCCGTTACTTACCCAAACATCTAAGGAGGCAATCACATTTCGATTGATTTGTTTTTCTTCCTTCCTTCCTAACCGAATAGCCTGCGTGTTGTCATTAACAAAACCCTACGCTTACGCTTTCAAACGATCATTTATTTGGTCTCTCTTCAACATAGCATTTCTAAGACAGATTCCGATTAAAAAAAATGATTTTAATGCTTCTTCCGAATTGCTTTAATTAAATTATTGCTTGGCAGATCAATTTTTGTGGAACTTTCGAAATGAAGGTTATTTTACTATTGAATTCTTTCTTTTTCTTATCCCACTTGGCAGACAACCACATCTAGACCAAGTCCAAGAACCCGTGTAGTTCTTAAAGGAGGCGGAAAGGTTGGGAAAGGGGGCCGTTTCTGTTGTGATGGAACACCTGAAGGTAGAAATCTAACTTAGCTCCGTGACGCTGATAAATGAGGGCAGTGCCTTCCGGGAGGATTTTAGAGGGAACTACCCCTCCTGTACTTATCGTATGGGAGAAAACCCAGAAAACTCCCACCAGGTAGTCCGACTAACGGAGGTCTGAATGGCCGAGTGTGTAGCGCCCGGTGCCACAGGTTTCGGGTTTGAGTCTCGGCGGTGTTATTGATGTTTGTAGTGGTTCGTAATCCGCTTTAAGCCCTAAATCCTGATCTCCAATGACTGTAGAGCGTCACAGAGCCCAATCAGACTTCTTTTCACTCACATCATTCCCAAACTGTATAGGGGCAACTCAGCTCTAGGCACAGCGATGTGGTGTGGTATACTAGTAGTAGTAGCAATAATCCAACTATCGAGGCAAGACACAAACGCCATCGAATCTCCTTTTTCTTGAGACAGTGTCTAATAAAGCCGCTAGCGGATTGAACCTCCGCCCTAATGGTGATGAGCGACACGCGTTGCCACTTAGCCACGAGTCGGGTCTAGTAGATTCTGAATTAATACAGTAACAAAACCATTCATGGAATTATTGCATCAACCGAATTCATATTTTTAAGGAGTTTTAAATGTAGCTTTTGAAAGTATTTTTTGCTTTGAAAATCTGTATTTATAATCAAATTGTAAGTATGATTTAGGATCACGATTCTCAATACCCAATGAAATGATTCTCAAACCTAATGAATTAAATTCCTATCATAATTATGCATCATCATAACTATGTATTCCAATTAATCTATGTAACTAGGTTTAATTTACTACATCACTTTTGTGAAATAAAGCTGCTTGTATACTTGTCGTAAAAACGTAATTATTTTTTCCTTTTTTTTTTTTTTTTTAGCGAGGAAACTGAAAAGATTATCAATTGCAATTTTCATATCTTTTTTAATTAATAAATGAATTGATATTCTACTTCAATTGTATTTATTTAATTCATTACAATGATAAATCTTTTAATATAGTTTATAAGCATTCTGAGATTCGGAAAAAAAAAACCACATTAAATTTGTTAAAATTTCTTTAATTTATTCTTTGATCATGATAACTAAGGCTATTAAATAAGGCTTCCGTTATTAGTGTAAAAGAATAATTATAATTTTTTTTACTTCATATAAAAATAGCATATACTTAGACAATTGGGCATTTCATAAATTTTGCACGCAGAATAGTTGAAGTTAAAATTTTATTCAACAAGGTCAAACTACTGCAAACTAAACATGCACCGACTAATTTATCCACTTATCTAGACGACACAACATAGAATAATAATGCGATATCAAGGTATTCTTCTTCTTGTATAACTCGGTGAGGGTATATTTTTAACTTCAAATGTCAAAAATATTCTCAGGAAATAAATACAGTAATATTTTGATTTACGCTAGCCGATTTATGCGAATTCGTATTTAAACGGTTTTATTTAGTATTATTATTTTTTTTGGCAACACTGCAGTTCGCTGACTTCAGTGTTCGAAAATATTTAACTAATTTTAATTCTTGATAAGGTCTTTACAATTGTCTCATGACTATTTTTAGTTTCAACATCAGATTTTTGAATCATAAATTAGATAATTTTTTGATACTCTTACAAACTTTTTATCACTTTAACTCTCCTTTTTCTTCTTTTGGTGTGCAACATTTATGCTGTTAGTGAATGAATTTTTTTTTTTTTTTTTTTTACAATTTTCTCCTATTATTTTAATTAAGAAAATATTATATCGATATAAACTATCTTGTGATTCAATTAAGTTATTTATTATATAGTGCCTTAACAATATGGTAGCAAGACGGGCAAATTGCCATGGGGCCTTAGATATCATTGCTTATGGTAAGTTAACGTTAACGTTGTTTCTTATTCCACTTGGTAGACTTCTAAACCAAGTCCACGAACCTGTGTGGACTCATGGTTGAAGGAAAAGGGGGCAGTTTCTGTTGTGGTGGAGCACTCGTAGGTAGAAGTCTGACTTGGCTCCGTGACACTGACTTTTTACAGGGTAGGATTATCAACCCTACGCCCAATAGTCATATGAGACCGGGACCTACGGCTTAAAGTGGATTCCGAACAACTAAAAGCATCCCGGTCTAATATGACAACTACTACTACTACTACTACACCACACCACATCACTGTGCTTAGAGCTGAGTTGTCCCTATACAGTTTGGGAATGATGTGGATGAGAGAAGTCTGACTGGGCTCTGTGACGCTCTACGGTCTCCAGACACTCGGCCATTCAGGACCCAACGTTAACTTTCATAACTTTAACGTTCATTTGTGATTCTCCTTGTTTTTGCAATACATAATAAAAGTCGAAGAAATAATCCTTCAGCTCCCTTCTCGCCATGCGAAATGCAAATACGCGTGGTAAAATCTTTCTCTTCGTGCTATTAAAAATAACATGCGCAAGACAATTTGCATTTGCTTTGTAATTTATCTCGTAAATTACTCATATGACAACAAAATGGAGGTGCTCGACTATTGTTTCAGTATGCTACCTTGCAATCAATGTAAAGGTGAGTTTCTATTCTATGTACAAACATTGCTGTCTGCTCGAACTAACATTGGGATTGATGTAAAAAATTTAAAACAATATTTTTTACATTTATAAATCTGTTTATGATAGTGATAATTTGATTGCAGATACGGATTTTTCATAAAATATTTACATAAAATAAAAACAAATTTGTTTGAGATAAATCATGTATTTACTATTGTAAATTCTTTTATTTGTAATATGTTTTCCTATTATATTAATTCGTTTTTACTGTTGTAATTCAAAATTAAATCGAAAAAAAAATTAAAACTTTTGTAGAATGCAGGTGTAGTTATGGGGCCTGATGACTGAGTGACTAGCGCTCTGGCTCTCAGTGCCATAAGGTTCGAGTCCTGGCAGTGCAATGGATGTTTGTAATGGTTCGAAATCCACTTTAAATCGTAGATCTCGGTCTAATATGACTGTAGAGCGTTGGGCGTAGGGCATTTGACCCTACCCCGTAAAAAGAAAAGCATATCCTGCCTCATAATCTGACAGTAGGCAGACGGCGTTGGCCCACCATAAGGCTGTTGAGCCAATAATGATGATGATGTTGATGAGATGGAGTTATAGAATCAGACCAGAAAACAATTCTTAAAAATCAAGCTACGCCTTCAAGGACATTAAAACATTTGATTATTTTTGAGAAGTAAAGCTGCACAAACGTTGAATTATTTGTAGTTAATCGTGTAAGATTGTGTAATTGTGAAACAATTAAAAGTAAAATTTATTACTTTTCTATGAATAATAATGTTGAGATTATTTAAATTTTTAGTTAGGAAACAGCTTGTTTTTCACATGTCATTAAAATGAAATATACTAAATAAAAACTAAAATGAATTTTAATGGTGAATGGAAATAGTAAAAGGCGTGTGGAGGCGGGAAAGGGGGGATAATTTTTTTTATTAAGAAAATAAACGAGGGATGGGGGTGCCAAAATTAAAAGGAAGGTTGAACATCACTGCCACACATTCTTTTTGACAATTCCGTAAAATTATTTGTTTAATTTATTTTCTATTTCACAGAATACGCAGTTCAAATTTGCTTTGTGTGGATACCTACTGACAAATCTAATTTTTTTTTTTTATTCTTAACACATCATTTGGATGGCTATTGTTAAGTCCAGCTGTTCATTCATTCATCATCATCATCAGTGGCGCAACAGCCCCATGGTGGTTCAAGGCGGTCTGCCTAATGGCAGACTTCTAGACAGGAGATGTTTTTCTTTTTACTGGGTAGGATTGTCAGCCCAACTCCCAAAGTTCTACAGTCATATTAGACATAGAACTATAGTTTAAATGGATTGCAAACTACTACAAACATTCATGGTGCCGCCTGGACTCGAACCCAAAAACTGTGTCACCGACGCCAGTCACTCGGACATCAGGGGCCCTGTTCATTCATTGGCTACCAAAAGTTTATTATTTAGCAAGTTAATTAAATTTTATCATTAATCAAATAACTCTGGGTTTAGAATATAAGTACAAAGTACCGCAACTCTTTTGTTTTGCTTTTTGAGTGCAAGAATTTCTTTAAAAAATGCGTGATTCAACACATTATCAATTTTATCATTGCCAAAACATTATATAACTCTTTTTGTTTATTAAACTTTTACCTTTGGTAATCCATTATTACATTAAAAATAAACACTAAAAGGAATTTCACCGTGATTAGGATGACTTCATTGCATAACAAAAGGCCAGTTAGGGTACAACAATTGAAACCAATAAAAAAAAAAAGTTGCATGTTTACGAGATATGATTATTTTCGATAAGATGTGAGATAAATTTTTGATAAATATCAGTTATGCTTTTATAATTATATTAAATAATTTTTATCAGATTTTTAATATCAATTTTATCTGACATTATATTCTCACTAATGTGTTAGTTAGTTCTGAATGCTTTATTATTTGAGGCATTAGTTTTTCTTCTCTGCTTAGAAATCTACATATAAAGTAAGTTAATTTTTTAAATGCAGATTTATATATTATATTTTAAGATAAATTGTTTTTTGTTTTTATAATTTAGGAATAATTGTAAATTGAAGGCTGTCTGTTGTGATGATTTAAACTTCAGCTAAATTTTTTTTAATACAATTCTTTCTGCATCTATTAGCATCTTTAAACAATAATCAAGTTAGTTTATAGATTTAAAAATCAATCCATCAATTCTGACAAATATAGCAACCATATTTACAATGAAGGTTTATAACGGCTGTAATGGCTCTTAAACTTGACAATTAATGTCCAGCTTCTGAATTCCAATTTATGTTGCAGCTCATGCAAAGATTCGTGTTTGCCCATTCAACAATGATCCCTCTCTCTTGGGAAAGTGAATTATCGATTGATCCGATTATAGAGTGAATTATTGAAAGGGAATTATCGATTGATATCGATTATTTTAAGATACATTTTTGTTTTTCAATTCCTTCTATTAGCTCACACTCTCCCTGTATATATCTTATTCAAATTTTCAATCGTTCATAAAATACTTTTTTATTCATCCACTCCAGTTCAAATACATTTTTTTGAACTTGTAGTGGATGACATTTGATGTTAATACAGTTTTTTTCAAATATTAATTCAGTAATTAAATTTAATTAATTAATTTTAGTTTTTTTTTTTTGATTTAAGTTGCATATATCTACCAATAGGTGGTGCTAGATAAACTTAAAAAAAATGAATGAAAATTATTTATAAAGGACTTTCTGCAATAGAGTGAAAAAAATGTAGGAATTGACTTTAACAATTTTTTTTTTTTTATATTACTTGTTATATTTTAGGAATAGTTGTAAATCGAAGACTGTTTGTTATGATAATTTAAACTTCAGCTAATATTTTTTAATACAATTGTTTCGCATCAGTTAACATCTCTAAACAGTTATGCAGTTTATTGTTTTAAATAACGATCTATCAATTCCAACAAGCATTTCAACCACATTTTAAATACAGGTTTATAATGGCTGTAATTGGTCTTAAACCTGAAAATTAATGACCAGTTTCAGTATTCCAATTAATGTTGCGACACATGTTTAATTAATGACTCGTTTTAGGACCATTCATTGTCCATTCGGCAATGATCTCTCTCTTGGGAAAATGAATTATCGATTGATCCGATTATAAAGTGAATTATCGATTGATATCGATTATTTTAAGATAATTTTTTTTATATTTTAGAAATAGTTGTAAATCAAAGACTGTCTGTTAAGATGATTTAAACTTCAGATTTCATTTTTAATACAATTATGCACTTCAATTAACATCTTTAACCAGTAAGCAAGTTCTGTAGTTTATCGATTTAAATAACGATCTACCAGTTCTGACAAGCATTTCAACCACATTTAAAATGCTGGTTTATAATGGCTATAAACATTTTAAGTGCTGATTTATAATGGCTGTAATTGCTTTTAAAACTGAAAATGAATGGCCAGTTTCCGTATTCCAATTAATGTTGCAACTCGTGCAAAGGTTCGTTTTTACCCATTCAGCAATGATTCCCCCTTCTCTCTTGGGAAAGTGAATTATCGATTGATATCGATTATTTTAAAAATAAATTTTTGTTTTTGTTTTTTATGTTTTAGGAGTAGTTATAAATTGAAAACTGTCTGTTGTGATGATTTAAACTTCAGCTAACATTTTTTAATACAATTCTTCGGCATCAATTAGCATCTTTAAACAGTTATACAGTTTATTGATTTAAATAACGATCTATCAATTCTGAAAATCATGTCAACCACATCTAAAACGAGGTTTATAATGGCTGCAATTGCTCTTAAACAATAAGCAAGTTATACAGTTTATTGATTTAAATAACGATCTGTCAATACTGACAAGCATTTCAACCACATTTTAAATGCAGGTTTATAATGGCTGAATTGCTCTTAAACCTGAAAATGAATGGCCGGTTTCCGTATTCCAATTAATATTGCAACTCATGCAAAGATTCGTTTTTGCCCATTCAGCAATGATCTCCCCCTCTCTTGGAAAGTGAATTATCGATTGATCCGATTCAGAAGAGCGGGTTTCGGGGAAGTGTGTCAGTGGAATTTCTACTTTTGCCTGGAAATCGAAATCTGCACTTCCGGCATTTTGCTTTTAGTACTTCGTTTGAGGGCAGCAATTAGCTTTCAAGGATAACTTCCTCGAAAGCTTTTTCCAGCGCCCGATAGTGAATAGGACTTTTTTTTTAAAAAAAGATTAACAAATCTAGGTGACTTTGGAAAACTTGTTCACTAACTTAACTGAATCGGAAAAAAAAAAAAAAAACGAAACGATTTAACTTTCTTTCGGTATAAAGTTTAGATAGTTGAGTTGTAAACTGTATGGTAAAGTATACTAGTTAAAATAATAAATACAAATACATAATAGTAATGGAATGGATACTATTATGTGTTCATATGTAGTATATTATGTATTTATATTTATATTCGTATGTAGAATGAAAGTATACTAGTTAAAATAATAAATGCAAATACATAATAGTATTGGAATGGATACTATTATGTATTTATATGTAGTATATTATGTATTTATATTTATATTCGTATGTAGAATGAAAGTATACTAGTTAAAATAATAAATACAAATACATAATAGTATTGGAATGGATACTATTATGTATTTATATGTAGTATATTATGTATTTATATTTATATTCGTATGTAGAATGAAAGTGTACTAGTTAAAATAATAAATGCAAATACATAATAGGATTGGAATGAAATAAAAATTTAATTAACTTCATTATGAAATGAAATAGCTGTTATTCAGGAAATGTTTTGTATTTATTTTTAATTATTATTTTTTATATACTTATTTTTATATTTTTCACTTACTTTTATTTATTTATTTATTTATTTATTTATTTAGAAACGTGATTGTAAACTAAAAATATGCTAGTTATAATAATAAATACAAATAAAAATGGTATTCTAAAATAATTAAAATAAAAATTTAATTGGCTACATTATGAAATGAAATAGCTGTTATTCAGGAAATGTATTTATTTTAATGGATTAATAAATATTGTTTAAAGTTCTATAAACTCACAATTAGAAAAAGTTAATAAACATTCAGAAACAGTGATAAAAATATTTACAAATGGTGCATACATTTTCAAAAATGGAGGCAAACGACACTCAAAATTGTTAAGATTAAAAAATTATTGAATCAAAAATTAATAAATCTAAGTGACTGTGTTAAGGTGAATTTAGGTGACTGTTCTAGGTTAAGTTTGTGTTCACAAACTTAACTGAATCGGAAAAAAAAAGTGAAACGCTTTAACTTTTCGTTATAAAGTTTAAAAAATTGAGTTGTTGTGAACTGTATTGTAAAATACACTCATGTCCATAAATTAATGATAATGAAGTTCAGGCAAAGAAAGAGACAGAAGCAAAAAAATTTGACTTATTTGTAATGTCTATTTATTAAACGAAAGGTAAAGAGCAAAAAAAGATGCTATATGTTTGACATAATTAGTAAAAATTGCGATTTTTACTCCTGGAGCAAATTTCAAAAAAGAACCTATTTACAAAAAACAGTATAACATGGTTAGTATGATGGTTAATATGGAGTATGTCTCCCGGACGATGCAATACAGGCCTTACAACGCCTAGGCATGCTGAGTATCAAATTATCAATCTGATCTTGGGGAATATTACACCACTCATCAAGCAATGCCCTTCGAAGTTCCGGTTGACAGGTGGGAGGGGGTTAACGGGCTGCAATTCGTCGACCAAGCATATCCCACACATGCTCTATTGGATTCAAGTCCGGTGAGTATGCTGGCCAATCCATACGGGTGATATCCTCCAATTGAAGGCATTCGTCTACAATGTTTGCACGGGGAGGATGGGCGTTGTCATCCATAAACAGAAATTCAGCACCCATGGCGCCCCGAAACAAACGTACATGTTGTTCCAGAATGACATCCCGATAGATGTGGCCTGTCATCGTTACACTCTGAACATGCAGGTCAGTTCTGGAACCAAGAATAATTCCTCCCCAAACGAGCCATCCTGCACCACCGTAACGGTGTCGTTTAATGGTGTTCTCTTGGTGGTAACGGGTACCTGGCACTCTCCATATGAAAGTCCGGCGAGAATCAGACTGCAAACTAAACCTGGACTTGTCGGAAAACATCACACCAGACCACTGTTGCGGTGTCCACAATGTATGCTCTCTACTCCAGGTTAATCGTAGGCGACAGTGAGTTGCGGTTAAGTGAAGCACATATGACAGGCCTACGAGCATATAGACCAATGTGCCCTAAGCGTCTGTACACGGTCTGCCTTGAAACTGTCGTACCGGTTGCTGAAGAGAGCTGACGAGACAGGTCTGATGCTGTGCTCCATCTGTTTCTTTTGGCAGTAACTGCTAAATACCGGTCCTCATTCGGCGTTGTAACTCGGGCGCGACCTGTGCTGTAACACCTACACACATTGCCATCATCTTGGAATCGTTGTCAAAACCAGGAGATGACACTCTGGGTGATTCCAAGTTCCTCGGATACTTCCAGCTGGGTACGTCCACATTCCAGTCGTCCGATAATTCTACCACGTAAAAAATCATCCAAATGCTTCCTTTGTGCCATAACTATGCGGTTTTTGCACTGAAAGGCTTTTAAAGCGCTTGTGAACAATTTTACTTCTTTGCCACCATTCCTTATATACCCCTCTCTTACACTCGTCATTGTGACGTACTATCCGCGCCATCTGGTGGTTTCCTGTAATTTGCATATTCTTCTTCAAGATGTATGTGATAATTCTACAGGTGAAATTTTTATTTTAGAGTTCAATTTCTGTGTGATTCTGAATTATTATTAATTTATGGACATGAGTGTATATTAGTTATAATAATAAATATAAATATACAATAGTATTCGAATGAAATAAAAATTTAATTGGTTATATTATGAAATAAAATAGCTGTTATTCAGGAAATGTTTTGTATTTATTTTTATATTTTTTATTAACTTTTTTTTTGTTTTTTTTTTAGAAACGTGAGTTGTAAACTATATTGTAAAATATACTAATTATAATAATAAATAAAAATAAAAATAATATTAAAAATAAGTAAAATAAAAATTTAATTAGGTGCGTTATGAAATGAAATAGCTGTTATTCATTGAGGAAATGTTTTGCATTAATTTTTATATTTTTATTTACTTTTTTTTTTGAAACGTGAGTTGTAAACTATATGCTAGTTATAGTAATAAATACAAATAAAAAATAGTACTCAAAATAAGTGAAATAAAAATTTAATTAGCTGCATTATGAGATGAAATAGTTGTTATTCAAGGAATGTTTTGTATTTATTTTTAATGAATTAATAAATATCGTTGATATCAATAAACTCCCAATTAGAAAAAAATAAGAAATAATCAAAAAGAGTGATAAAAAAGTATTTACTAATGGTACATACATTCTCAAAAATGGACGCAAACAACACTCAAAATTTTTATTTCGCAGAAGAAGTATTTATTTTTATCTTGCAACTTTTATCTTAAAGTTGTTCACAAACTTAACTGAATCCAATTCTTTCATTATAAAGTTTAGAAACTTGAGTTGTAAACTATATCGTAAAATATGCTAATTTTAATTATAGATATAAATATATAATAGCTGACTTAATTGAATCGACAAAAAAACGAAACGCTTTAACTTTCTTTCCGTGTGAAGTTTAGAAACGTGAGTTGTTGTAAACTATATTGTAAAAGTATGCTAGTTGTATTAATAAATAATATACACAGTATTCGAATGAAATAAAAATTTAATTAGATACATTATGAATTGACATAGTTGTTATTCAGGGAATGTTAATAAGTAAATGTTTAGTATTTATTTTTAAAATAAATGGGGCCTGATGGCCGAGTGACTAGCGCTCTGGCACTCGCTGCCTCATGTTTCGGGGTCGAGTCCGGTGTTTGTAGTGGTTCGAATCCACTTTTAAACAGTAGGTCCCAGTCTAATATGGCTGTTGGGCGTAATGCTGACAATCCTACCCCCGTACAAAGAAAACATCTGTCTAGAAATCTGCTACCAGGCAGACGGTCTTGGCCTACCATGGGGCTGTTGCACCATTGATGATGCTGGATTAATAAATATTGTTTAAAATACGATAAACTCACAATTAGAAAAAGTTAATAAGTATTCAAGAACAGTGATAAAAGTATTAACAAATGGTACATACATTTTCAAAATGGATGCAAACAACACTCAAAATTGTTATTTCATAGAAAGAGCATTTGCTTTTGTGTTGATCTTCTGTTGTAGTATTTTATTCTGATTATTTTTTGCAGAATAATTTAAAGTTGGATTTGAAGGAATTTAATAACAATACAAACTTAATTTTTCTTATTTACAACTATTTTTGTATGGTTTTTTTTTTCTAATCAAAGAACACAAGTAATTATAATAAATTTTTACAAGTAATAAATGAAATTTTTTATTGCTATTTATTAAGTAAAACGTAATTAAATAATTTTAACAATTTGCATATTGAAGGACATTTTAAATTTTTTTATGATTGTTATATCTATATTTTTATATTTTTCCAAATTTCTTTTTTTATTAAGTAAAAATTGCTAATTTAAATTATATGATTGGCTATTTTTTTTTAACTAACGCACTTTACAGACACTAACAATAATTTGTTAATGATTTAATTTAAAAATTTAATTTTTAATTTTTTATGCATTATTTGCAAGTATAAGCAATTTAACAAAAAAAAATTCTAATGCAATTTGTGACGTGCTTTTTTCATGAAATTTTTATGATTATTTTATTTCCCTGAAATATTTAATTACCCCATTTCTCGGTAAATTACGAAAATAATTGTATCAAGACACTTAATATTACTCATAATTTCACAATAAAGCAAACAACTTAAAATTATTTTTGAATATCTGTTATTTATATCGGAAAAAATTGCTTTGAAATCTTACCACATCAAATTGAAATGCATGGAGCAGAGGTGGCCAACCCGCGGTCCACCTTGAAAGTTTTTTTTCGGCCCGTGAGATATATCACACTTTTTTACAAAATATATTTATTTTATAATGAAATTAGCCATCGCAAATACTTGTAGAATTAATCAATACTTTCATGTTAATTTCAATTTACAATAAATGAAAGAATTTTGTATTCAAGGCATTTTTATTTAAATATCAACATAGTAGTATGGCAAGTTTTGTTGCTTCAAACTGCTATGGCAAAATGCAAGTATATCAATCATTATATGCATATTTGTGTAGCAATACGTATTTGGAATAAATGTGCTTATAGCAGTGTAACAGGCTCCGAGTGGTGTATCATGGACAACATTAAATCTGCTACACATTAGAATTACAATGCTGCACTTGTCAACTATTAAAACAGGGGTGGCCGACCTGCGGCCCACATTGAATATTTTTGCGGCTCGTGAGATTTATCACACTTTTACAAAATATATCTATTTTATAATAGCCAAAGTAGTGAAAACCAATGTATTAAAAATATACATTATTTGTCCATCCATATATTCAAAAATTAACTGTTGAAATTATGAGAAAAATTAACTTTAATTTTAAAATAATATTCTATAATATCAGATACTGATAATGTAAGACATAATATATGACATATATTGATAATGTAAGACATAATTTATGGCAGATATTGATAATATAAGACACAATATATGGCATATATTGATAATATGAGACATAATATATGACAAATATTGATAATATAAGACATAATATATGACAAATATTGATATACTATATATATAAGAGAGAGAAATTTTCCAATTTGAGAAATCTTTAACAAAATGGTTGGTTCAACTTACACCTGCGAATCGTTTTTTTTTTTTTTTTTTTTTTTTTCCCGAAAATGAAATTGACCAAACACGAAACACGCTCAAACATAACGGACGCTAATCTGCAACACCAATTACGATTTGCAAAAGCTAGTTAAGTGAAAGAGTGGAGAAGCAAATATCTCACTAGTAAAATAAATATTTTTTAATGATTTCCTTGTTTTTACTTCATTTATATTTAAATATTTCATTTATATATTTCTTTACTGTGTGCGTTTAGTATCATTATTATTATATTATCTATATTTACATGTGAGAATAATAGTAAACACAATAATAATAACTCATCATGCTACAATTTTTCACTCCAAGAAAATGTCAATAGTGGGTCTAAATCTAATAGGGGGATATATAATTTTATATGCAGCCCTCGAAGTTATGATGCATTTCCAAAGTGGCTCGCAAGATCATTTGTGTTGGCCACCCCTGACTCAAAGGATAATTTGAATAAAAAAAGATCTACAAAATCGAATAAACTTGAACTCTTTTAACTTAATGTTGAATTTTTTCAGAATATAGTGGGTTTAAATCTAATATGGGATATATAATTTTAAATGCAGCCCGCGGAGTTAGGATGCATTTTTAAAGCGGCCTGCAAGATCATTTGTGTTGGCCACCACTGCACTAGTAGTACCTTGAAAATATAGGTTTAACCGCACTCAAAGGTTTAGTTTATCTTGCATGCTCTTAAAACTGTAACAATGAGCTTTGACGAGTTCGTCATATTCTACTATCTCGTAAATGAATGTGTGAAAGAGCAGATAATCCTCGATTTTCAAGTATTCAATTTCGATAATTTCACGTTTTGTTACGTTTCGATTATTATATAACTCTCGATGACGTTAACCGTTCTATTTTTATACCGTTTCGTTATCTTTTACGATTAATATTCGATGCGGGAAAAAAAAAAAAAACAAATGTTAAAAAAAAAAATGTCTTGCCATTTTTTTTTTTTTTTCTTCCAACTGAGTCACGTGCCGGTCATTGCCAACATCTGAAGTGAAGTGGGTCGAATCGTGCTTGGGGTTCTGAATTTTGGAAAGACCTACCTTGCTTACGTCATCGAGTCTCGTCCGAAAGTGCCTCGAACTTTCTTAAGGTCTTTTTTCTCCATCTTTTACACAATGGCTTGTTTATGATGATGCAACAATTCCTTTTTTTCTTGTAAACTTTTCCTTCCAAGTCAGCGAAAGTAGAAACCTTCCCGGAGGGACGACAAAAAGCGATTTTTTTTTCCCTTTCTCTTCTAGATCGTTCCTAGAAGGGGAATGTTCTTATGTAAAATGAGAAAACACGTGATGAAATGTCTTCAAGATTATCCTCATTATTAAACGCGTTTTCACTTGCATACAAGACTTGTTATAGTGTTTGCTTTCATTATTATCACCCCATCTTGTACTGTGTAGAAAAACTGATCAGTTTAAAAAGGGCTTGTATAAAAATGGGTTTTAATCAAGTCAGCAAAAATTTTTGCAAAGCAATGTGCTTTTTGTGTTTTTTTTTTAATGAAATTACAAAGTAAGTAAATTAGGGTTATAAATTTTCCCTTAGAATTCAACATACCGCTTATTTATTAGAAAAAAAACAAAAAGAGTAGAAAACTTTAAACAGAGAAAAGAAATAGCACAATTTAAGTTTTTTTTTTTTTTATTATGAAAGTTTGTTTTAATCGAGTCAGCAAAAATTTTGCAAAGCAATGTATTTCATTTTTTTTTTTTTTTTTTTTTTTTATGAAATTACAAAGTAAGTGAATTAGAGTTACAAATTTTTCCCTTAGAGTTCAACATACCGCTTATTTGTAAGAAAAACGAAACAAATAAGGAACTATCATGAATAGCAAAGTGCAATGTAACGCAACATAATAGTTGATTAGGCAACTACATTTGTGGTGCTTTTCTAGATAATAAAATCATGCAAAATCGTACAATTGATGAAATAAAATGAAAAATTATTATTTATTTATTTATTTGCAATTGAATGATATTATGTAATTATTTAAAAGATCTTTATAGTATATAATACATATTAATTGGATTGTTTTTAGACAAATATTTATTCACTTAAATCAACTAATTATAACTGATAATAAAAAAAGAACTGTGATTATTAATTTTTTTCATAAAATATACCTAAACCGAAAATTCTGATTATAATTATAATTATTCACTATTTTTTCTGACTTTTGCCTTTTTCTAGTAATTACTAATTTGAAATGAAATTTAGAAAAATGTTTGGCATATTCTATTAATTAAAAGTTTCTTAGCAAAAGGATAAAGTTATTTAAATAAATAAAAACTAATTAAAAAATAAAGATTAAAAAAAACCTGGGGGATATTTCATTTATAAGATAGAAGTTTTGGACTTACATAAGTTAAGGAAAAAATGTAAATCTTTTTCTTCTTTTAAATTCCCAACATTTTCATTTTTATTTTATCACATTTGCGTATTTGCCAACCCGCAAAGTTCCAAAATGTCTTTCCTTTTCTTCCTGAATTCGTTCTCAAACGAGTCTTTGTACGACTTCCTGCTGCGCTGTGGCCTTCAGCCCTCCACATAAAATCGTCTGGCATTCTCATTCTCATTTGCTTCAGTTATTTGGCAACAGAGCTACAAGAAGATTAAAGTAATTCTGAAATGGAAAAGCTAACTGCAAGCAGCTTGAAATCTCATTAACTGTCTACCTAACTGTTTAAATCTCTTTCATAATCTTTATGAAGGGATTAAGTCATAAATTGGATTAAGCAATAAGTGAGGACAGATGGACCCTCAGGGTTTAGCTTTTTTCTTTCTGGTTGTGTTTATTCACTTTCTTTTTCATACTACTGTGCCCAAAAGTAAGACCAATTATTTTTTTACAAAAACTCTTTATTTATTCTTCAAATTTATTTCATCGCCTACAAAGTAATTCCCTCGGATGCAATGCATTGATGCCAACTTTTCCAAACCTCAATGCTAAAAAGTCTTCGGCAGATGGCCTTCAAAGCGCGCGCCGATTCACGTTAAATCTCTTCAATCGACTCAAAATGGTGTCCCCGGAGTGGTCTTTTGAGTTTAGGGAATAGCCAGATGTCGCACGGTGTGAATATGGTGGTTGTGGAACGATATGGGTTTCATTTTTGACGCAAAAGTCACGAAGAATCAATGCAGTGTGAGCTGGCGCATTCAGTGTTTTCGGTACCAATCGAGATTTGACGCGTTTGATGCTCAAATTGGAATTGACCGATACTTTTGAAATTCCAATATCATCAGCAAGGTCTCTAATTGTAATTGTCATTGTCTCTAATTGTCAGTTTTCAAGCAAAAAATCTTTAATTGTTTGGACGTGAGCTCCGCCGGTTGAGGTGGATGGTCAACCAGAGGGCTCTTCGTCTTCAACGTGTTCTCTGCCATCTTTGAACTGTTTATACCATTGTAAACATTTCTTTCCGATATAGGAAGGCTCACCGAATGCCTTCTGCAACATTCTATACGTTTCCGCAAACAAAATGTAATGAAAGTTCTTTTCTCAATTCATTCAGACATTTCAAAAATCGCCGGAATCAGTTTTAGCGTCTCACAAATCCAAGCGTGAACTCAAACACTAATGCATATTTTGACGTGAAATTTCACACAGATGTCAAGGACAGTGACAACAACCTAAAAAAGAAAAAAAAATTGAAATTCCATAAACCCCGGGAATTTTAAATTGAAAATGGGTCTTACTTTTTGGACACAGTAGTAAGATCATTGCGTCCCAATATTTCCAAGAATTTGTTCTAACTTTTCTAGGGACATGTCACAGATGACTGTGTGGTTCTATTCGAATAAAACACCTTTGTTCCATTTATCTGCTTTTTTTTTTGCATTTCTGTTTTCCTTGTTGGATGATAATAAGGAGATCTTTTGATATCTGTGGTTCACTAAGTAACAACAACAGGAAAAGTTCAATCTTCAAATTGAGATTTTTAAAGAAAATTATGACGTAGCAAAACTTGGTTACGAGATTTCGAACAATGTCTTCAACAATGTTTCTTCTTTTAAACAATGTTTTTTGTAATTTTTTTTTTTTTTTTTTTTTTTTGTAAAAATAAAAGATACTTCAAGTTACGTAATGTATGAGTCAAATTAAAATTCAATTTTAAACTAAACACTTAAAATGCAAAAAATGAATTTCTATTGACAGGAAGAAAAATTGAAACACGCTTTTTCTGTATTTTTATTTATTTGGAATAAAAATAATAAGTAATTAAAAGACGAAAAAGTGTTTTTAAAAAATATAAAAAAAAACATTTAGAGATATATTTGATCTGTAAAAGTTTAAAGAAATGACACACAGACAGGGAGAAAAACAAAAAATAAAGATGCTAAAAAGGGTAAGGCTAGGATTTTGCAGAAGTACACAAATACTCTACACTAATCAGATAAGATGTGAGGTTAATGATTTCGTTTAGTTTGTCGCTCTACGATCTTTTTATGCACCCTTTTTAGGCTAATTAGACCGGAACCTACAATTTAAGGTGGATTCTGAACCACTCACAAACATCCATGTCACCGCCAAGATTCGAAGCTGAAGACTCTGGTACCAACGGCCAGATCTCTAGCCAATAGGTCATTAGGCCGCAGAAGAAAACGGTTCAGTTTGTCAGGACTTATGCCTTTATAAATTTTTAAAAAAAAAAAACAAGCTTTATATTATGACATAGCCAAAATTTTCTAAATGAAATGTATCAAAGTAGTTATGTATATGACTAAATCTAGATGATTTTTTTCTCTTAGTTATCCTAAATATTTTTCCTTAAACTACTTTTACAACTTAAAAATAAACATTTAAAAAAAAAAAAAAAAATAAAAAATAAAAAAAAAATGGAGAAAACTAAATTTTGTACTTCAACACTTTTTACAACGACAAGTTTTCAATTTGGTGAGATTCAAATATTTGTAGTTAATTAAAATTTCTTCGAACTTCTGGATGTTGTTTGTTTACTCAATACGTAAGAAAAACAACCTTGTTTTTGCGAAAAAGATCGAAAGGCTTCTCTCTCTTCTTTTCTTTCTGTGTCAATCGTTTCACTGCTTTTGTTAATTACCTATATTTTTTAAATCATTTGATTCTTTTTAAAGAAGAATCAAAGTAAAATAGGAATAACCTTTAAAGCTTTTTTCTGAAAATGAAAGCAAAAATCTAAATTAGTTTCTTTAAGTCAATTTTCTTCGAGATTAAAAGGAATTCTTTGTAACTATTCGTATTTTGGGGTGTTAATTAAATTCATTGAATTATTGAAAATAATGACGTATCGAAAGTATTGTTTGATGTAAATATTATTAAATGATAAAACTGATGAACACATTTTATATAGAAATCTAGTGTTTTCCCCATGGTATCTCCGCTGAATAGCTGAGAGGGGGGAAAGTGTTGCCTTCTAATTATTGTTAGGGGTTATTAATTGTCTGTAGTGAGTATGAGATTGACTAAAGAACGATTAATAAATCTCGTGTTTTTTATACAAATTTAATAAGCAACGGTGTGGCAACAATTGCAGCAGTGCTAAATATAATTAACAGCTGTAAAAAATGTTTTGCATAAAAAAAAGTTATTTTGCTTTAATGTAAAAAAATATAAAAAATATTGTTTTACGACGACGATTTGCCATGTTGATGGAGAGCCTTGGTTGCATAGCAACCTCTATCTCCTGCTTGATGAATAAGGGAAGTTTCTTAAGCTTTAAGCCCATTGATTATACAGAAAATGAATAATATATATATATATATATATATATATATATATATATATATATACATATTTTTATATTATAATTATAATTATTATTATAATTTTTTTAAAGTAAGGAATAAAAGTAAAATTGATTTTAGAAAATTCTCAGCACTTTTATACTTGCCAAGTATAAAGTGACTTGCGATTAATTATTCGATATTGAAGTACTCAAGTACTTGATACTTGCACCCAAGTACTTGACCAGACTTTGAGATTTATTCTTGTCAATCGACTTCTTATCTTATGATCGCACATAAGCATCTTTCTTTAGCATTGTTTTTAATGTGGCAACTTTTACTCTGGTAAACACGTATTACAAAAAAAAAAAAGAAAGAAATAATATATATATATATATATATATATATAATTACCAAGGCACATTGAATGCCAGCCGCTTGATTCCTGATATTTTTTGTATAATTTCCCTTCCGAAACTTTAGATAAAAAAATTAGCTCTTCTATTCTGTAATCACTAATACCGTTAGTAGGGGAACAAAAATAGCCTCAACTGCAGAATTAGGGTGTGGTGCAAAAAAAGTTAAAATATTTTCATCTTTGAGCCAAACTATTGAATTCGCAAATTATAATAAGCTCTTATAACCATGAATAAATTGACTATTTAAGTCTTAGGATAAAAAAGTTAAGAGTTCATTTTTACGCGCTTAGTAATGGTAGATCGTCAAGTATTTTGAGAACATGCTTTGCTTTCGTTAGTTTCACCAATACACATTGCACCCAAACTAAATTATTACATTATCCACACATTACACCATAGCTTTGATTTCTTTAATAAAACTAATATGAGCTAGTAAAATCCCGCAAAAAATGTATTTTTGTGTGCGCGTAGTATAACAGGATACATCTTAGCTAATACATATTGGATGACTTAACAATACATACATAACATACACCGTTGCTTATTAAATATATGTCTTGGCTACAAATTTGTCATCAAAGCAGTAGAACGATTGTTGTTGTTACTAATCCACCTGTTACAAGAAAACCTACGCCAGATACAAAAGACCCCCATCGCAGGTGACTGGTCCATGGCTAAGGGTAATATTCACTTTAGCGTGGTATCACAAAGGCTGAAAACTGACTAAGCCTCAAGACAACGCTCTACAATCATATTGGACAGGGACCTACGGTTTAAAGTGGATTCCGAACCACTACAAACATCCTGTGGCACCGCCGGGACTCGAAGCCGAAACATGTAGCACCGAACGCCAGAGCGCCAGTCACTCGGCCATCAGGCCCAATATTCTCTCTTAATTATCCTAAATTTTTTCTTTACAATACTTTTACAACTTAAAGACAGATAATATTTTTGTACCTCAACAATTTTTGAGAACAACAAGTTTTCAATTTGGTGATATTCAAATATTTGTCGTCGTTGATTTACAATTAGAGACCTTGCTGATAATGCTGGAATTTCAAAAGGATCGGTCCATTCAATTTGGGTCTCAAACGCGCCAAATCTCGATTGGTACCGAAAACACTGAATGCGTCAGCTCACTTTGCATTGATTCTTCGCGATTTTTCTCCGAAACATGAAACCCATATCGTTCCACAACCGCCGTATTCACACCGTGCGACTTCTGGCTATTCCCTAAACTCAAAAGACCACTCCGGGGACCCCGATTTGAGTCGATTGAAGAGAATCAACGTGAACCGCCGCGCGCTTTGAAGGCCATCCCTCCGATGACTTTTTAGCATGCATTGAGGATTGGGGAATGAAGTTGGCATAAGTGCGTTCGAAAGGGATTACTTTGAAAGCGATGAAATAAATTTTGAAGAATAAATAAAAAGTTTTCGAAAAAAAATAATTGGTCTTTCTTTTTTGGGCACAGTAGTAATCAAAATCCCTTTGAAAAATGAAGATAATAAGCAAAATTGACATGAATCTGAAGGGATTATAAATAATTACATTAATGAAAAACCTTTTAATTTTCTTTAATCTTATGAATTAGTTCCGAAGTTTTTTTAAAAATTTTCAATCGCAAGAGAAGAAAAACTTTTTTTTTTTTTTTTTGTTGCCTTTTACCTTTCTCAGTTTCGATTAAAAAGATTCCTTTTCGGTGCTTTCGTCTTTAGTATGGACATAGCTGGGCGAGCAATCAATTTTTGAAATCGTGCAACCGCAGAAATTCGGGGAGCTGGCACAACTCCAGAAGGCAATTTTTAGAAGGCTGAAAAGAAATAGAAAACGGAGCGTGTTTGATTTTGACGTCACCAGGAATTCTACATTTGTTTTTTATCGTTTGAGCTATGTAGGATTACACCTTTGCATATGTTAATGCGAAACTCTACAGACTTTCGTATGAAATTAAGGGAATTTTTTTTTTATTGCGTATGATTTTTATTTGTACGTATTTTTATGTTGAATATGATTAATTTTAAGAAAAGCAAAGTATAGGATCATGTTCCTTTTTATGAAAATGTGTTTGGATATGTCAACAAGTGTAGAGTTTGTTAAAATATAGGATCCGTGTTCCTTTTTGAAAAATTGTTCTAATTCAGCTGGTAATACAGACAATTAATCTTTACGCCATAAGCAAGGGCTGCACTAGTGTTACTCATTTAGTGTAGCTTGAAGATTGGTTACGGATGTGGAGTAACAATATCCCCACAACACTCTACGATCCTATTAAGACCGCGACCTACGGTTTAAAATGGATTTCGAACCTCTACAAACATCCAGGGCACAGCCGGGACTCGAACTCGATACCTGTGGTACCGAGTGCCATAGCGTTAGCCACTCGGCCATCAGGCCCCTTATGGAGTTATGCAGAGTTTGTTAAAATATAGGATCCGTGTTCCTTTTTATGAAAATGTGTTTGGACATGTTAACAAATGTATATTGTCTCTGTATTGCCTGCTGCTTTAGAACAACAACCCCTAAAATCGATATCTGGTTAGATAACTCCCTAATTTAGGAAACCTAACGCGTTATACGCCTATCTTTTTTAATCAAATTAAAGTTAAACAAAAAGCCAAAGACCGAGAAAAAATCTTTGTTGTCTTTGTTAAGCCAGGGATGATATATATAGTACAAAACTGAAATCCAGTGTACTAGTTTATTTGTTTATGTTATTCTATGTTCATGTCCTTGATTATCCTACATTCATCCGGTTCCCCTGCCACACCCTGTATTTCTGTCCAATTGTCAATAGGAGCGTCGCTCTCTCACTTTATGTAGTAGTTGCATTCGAAAGTTCATCCACGGGGTTAAGTGGTTCAAATGAACTCTTCCTGTTCCAATAACATGATTGCTGATCTAGGAACGAGGACTTCCCTCTTGGATCAAACCAGAGTAGACATAATCATCATCACTAGATCTTACTTTCCGGGTCGATAATTTCGGATCAATTATTGCTAAAAGAAAAAAAAAAAACATGACTGAACGGGAAAACAATAGGTTTCAGTCTAAAGGGTGGATTCGCTTTCGGATTGTGCAAACAGAGAAAAAGAGCTCCGGAATAGTCAAAAAAAAGGGCGTTGGCATGATGGATGAGTTACTGAATGAATAAAAGGCACAAACATACTAAACTAGACAGAGTAGTTGTTTCACAGTTACAGACATTATAATAATTAGAATACATACTATAACTTCACGCAGGGTATTTATTGTTTTCAAATGGCAGACTTTTTTCTTAAATCCACTTGCCATAGAAACAACAGTTACGTATTAGCTTTAACATTATAAAGAAAGCACCATAGAGGATGAAGAAATTTGGTTTGTCGCTCTACGGTCATTTTATGCACACTTTGGGTTAATTAGACCAGGACCTACATTGTAACGTGGATTCGAACCGCTAACAAACATCCATGCCATCGCTATGATTCGAACTTGAAGCCTGCGACCAAAAAACCAAAGGCCAGAGCGCGAGCCAAATTGGATATCGAGCAGCATTCTCGTTAGTATATATATAAACGAATTAGAACACTGGTTTGGTTTGTCATTCTAGGTTCATTTTGTGCACACTTTAGATTAAGTAGAGCGGAACCTACAGTTTAATGTGGATTACGAACCACTCACAAATATCCATGTCACGCCAGGATTCGAACCTGAAGCTTGTGGTACCAAAGGCTTGCAACATAGAGATGTTATTTGCTTGTTGTATTGGATGGCCAGGTTACAACATAGAGGAAATGTTTACCTGTTGTACTGGAGGGCCAGGGATCTCATATCCTGAGCACACGTTTACTTCTCCTTCTATACTTTTATATATCTTTAATTTTTAAATGTTTTTAATGCTTTGATATTTTCAAGTTTTAATTCTAATGATGTGATCATTCATTCAATGGCATTTATTGTGTTCTAATCTTGCCATATCTTTTAATGCAAAAACTAAATTGTACATTAATCCAACCTGAAATTTGCATTTTAACATTATGAATTAAGCCAATGATGTATTTGCACAATAATAAAAAATGACAATACATAATTTATTTTCTTACGATCTGAAAGAAGACTTATAAAACCTTTTCCATAAAATAAATAAAGGATATTTTTATATTCAAACACTTTTGATGTTCGTTGGATAGGAAAATGGAAAGACCATTTCAAGGTCGGTTCCTATGAACTGCAATGAATGGGAACCAGTTTACGTAAATTTTTCTTTTGAATATTTCACACATGTTCAGATAAGAATTTTTTTCCAGTAAGCGAAATGCATGTCCTGATGGCTGTCTAGCGCTTGCCACATTATTGACGGATACATTGATTAGCAAGTACATACAACATTTTTTTATGCATGGATTTTTTTTTATAGCAGTATTATTGCACATTATACAATCATGCTTCTCTTGGATATATTTTTTTTTTTTGTTCTAATGCAGAAAACACTGACAGCTTGGTCTTGGTGTTAAGGCATGGTTGCACAGACGTTACTCACATTGCATTACCCAGTTTGTAACTTGAAGATAAGCCACGGACACGGAGTAACAATACCCCGAACGCTCTTATTAGGACCGGGACCTACGGTTTAAAGTGGATTCCGAACCGCAAAACGCATCGTCGGGACTCGAATTAGAGCGCTAGTCACTGGCCATAAAGTCCCCGTTAGTCAGACCGGGAGTTTTCCTCGGCTCTCATAGAATGTATTCAAATGTGGGGTAGTTAAAGTGGCATTCCGAACCACTGCTCACAAACATCCATGGCACAGCCCCATGGGGGGTTAAGGCCGGATTTCTCGAGTCGAACCCGAAACCTAGACCGGGTCCTAAGGTTTAAAGTGGATTCCGCCAGAACGAGAACCCGAAATCTGTGGTATCGAGCGCCAGCCACGGCCATTCAGACCCTTTTGGATACGGCCATACATCTATTTAAAATTAAAGACGAGTACAATTGCTAATAAAGTTTATAATAAAAGAATTTGTTTGTATTTAACTGGTTTGCACGACGTAAGATCGGCTAATGGATATTTAAAATTGCCAATTTATTATAGCATATAAAAAAAATTTTTCAATTACTTAAAATTATAAATTTCAAATACTTCAAATAAAGTATTGAAATTAAAAGTAAAATTATTCAAGTACTTAAAGGATAATTAAAGTATTTTTTAAAAATATATATATTCAGTTTCTTTTTTTTATAATACTTTATGTCATTACTTTATTTTTTAAAAACTTCTTCATTCATTCATTTGTGGTCGATCTTTTTCAAAAAACTTAAATTGTACAGCCTAAATTTAGCAACCAGACAATGAACATAAATTTCAAATATCCTCCAAATCAAATCGTAAATGTTTATTGAATGCACAGCTTGTAAATTAAAATGAACATTTTTTTTTATTTAACGTAATTTAGACAATTTGACAACAATTTTTCAAACGTAATTTAGACAATTTGAATTAATTTGTGAATAAAAAGACCTGCCAAATCAAATAAACTTGGAACTCTTTTAACTTAATGATGGATACTTTCAGAACATACAGTGAAGCAACAAAACAAACGAAAAATAGTTAAGTACAGGGATTTAGTACTGACTGGTATAAAAGAAGTGCAACGGATGATAATCCATCAACCTTTCAAAGAATCCGACATGTCTGATCACTTGCACAGACACTGTCTGAAGAAGCCTTGCGTTTATCCTCAAAAAGCTCTGAACTTCCCTTAATCCAGAATTTCCCATTTAAAAAATTGGCAAATAATAATAATAATTTTTTTTTATTAAAGGTATCAGATGGAAAGATAAAACCATTACTTGATATATTAAATCCCAAACTGAGATAGTAAGTTAGTTTTATGGGTTTTTTTTACCCAAGGAAATGCAGCTCTTGATGTCTATAAAGTAAGAATCTTTCTGGGATGTATTTGTTATTTGAAGTATATTCTGTGTTACGAATAGCAAATAAAAAAGAATCAATAAATTCACTTTTAACTTAACTCTTTTAAATGAGAATAAAGTTAGTTTATTGTTGACAATATTTTTTTTGTACTGTATTTGCTGTGGTTGCTGAAATATATTGTTTGGTCTTTATTTACTGTTCTTGGTATTCAACTGTTATCTTCTGCTTGATGTTAATTAAGAAACTTGATTTTCGTTAAAACTTATTTTTATTTGCATTTTCTGATCACTTAATTTCTAAACTAAAATTCATTGATTGGACTATAAATTTTTATTTTTAATTTAATATATTGTTTGTACTTAAGTTTTTTAATATCTATTTTAATTTTGAATTGAAGTTTATTTATTATTGCTCTTTTCAACATCGCTATAATCTATTATTATTGCGTTATTATATTCATTTTTATTCATATGTATATATACATATAATGTTAATATGTAGTATGTGGTGGTTTAATGGCCGATTGCGGCTTGATGGCCAATTGGCCATTTGATACCATAGGCTTCAGGTACCAATCCTGCCTATGGCATATTCACTAATCATGGATTAATGATTAAACAAAGGACATTGTAGCTTGAAACTTTTGGATTTTTATAAAAAGAAGAATATTTGTTAGTATATTAACAAAGCTTGAAGATTTTATTACAATTGAATTAAGATATTCTATCCTTACCACAATTAAGTATAAAAAGAGAGGAAATCTCCAATGTATTGACGATGAAATGTTTTTAATAGTATCATTTTTTGTAATATTTCGCTTAACTATCATAAGATATTTCTCAGAAATTTGTATATAGCGTGCTTACAATTATTTGTAAGATTTCAAATGTGTCCCAACTTCAAAAAGTTTGAGAATCACTTGTTAAGATTAACAGGAAAAAAAAAAACATTATTCAATATATTTGTTTTCATATACATTTAATTATATATATATATATATAGTGCATTCTATAAATTACAGTAATATTGGATTCATTTACAATTACCGTAATAAACAAGAAATAATTTAATATCGCATGATTGTGCTACAGAAAATCCAGACAATTAAGCTTACCCTTATCAAAACGCTAACTGACGTCAGTTATTAACAGCAACAGGATGCCGTTAGGTTTTTATTCCTTCTGTACACAGACTATTACACGACAGAGACAGCTAATTGCCAAGAGACTAATTGCCAGACGTCATTTAACCACTACGTATGAAATCAATCATTTGCTCTCATTTACTCAGTGAGTGTATTACGTTTAAAAGACATATATTAAAAGTATTTTTTTGCGTTAGTTATATTTTAATATAACTAGTTTACTTTTAATTCTACTTCATGCATTTAAAAATAATATTTTTTATTAAATATTTATAATTTCCACATTACACGAAAAAATGATTTGTAAACTTTAAAAACCTTAACCATCTTTTTATAGAACATTATATTCTGTGTCCAACACGTTGCTCACTGGTAACGTGCGCCGCTGGTGAGTATTAGGACTCATGTGAAATCCGTTGAGGCATTGTTCAAGACATTGTTTCAAAAAATTGAAGAGAATCGATGGCGTTTATGATGTTAGCATCTTGCCTCATTGATCGGACTACCTGGTGGGGAGTTTTTCCCGGGTTTTATCTTATAAGAAACGCAAATGCGTGGTAGTTCCCCCTAAGAGTCCCCTTGGAAGGCACTGCCCTCCTTCCTCAGCGACTCGGAGCCAAGTCAGACTTCTACCAATGGTGCTCCATCATAACAGAAGCTGTCCCCTTTCCCACTATCCATGATTAGTACTCATGGGGTGTCAGTTCCACACTACAGAATGCTGAGGATTAGACACAAAACATTTTATTATTGAATTCTTCATATTGGCCTCTATAATTGAGGAATTTTATTCTTATATTTATACCCATTTTATTGATAAAGTACGCAATACATTTAAAGGAAAAAAAGACGGTGCTTTTTTAATTATATTTTTTCAAACTATAGGATATGCTTATCCTTAATTATGTTTTGTTATTTTTAACCGATTGTGTAAATCGTTAAGACAAGCAAAATAAATCTAGTTTGCTAATTTTTTTTTATTCAATTTAGAATTTAAAAAATAATTTTAAATATTAAGTTTAGAGAGATCGCATTGCATTATTTGAAAAATAAATAATAATATAATCATCATCAGTGGTGCAATAGCCCCATCGTGGGCCAAGGTCGTGTGCTACTGGCAGATTTCGAGAGAGATGGGGGTTTTTTGTACGGGATAGGGTTGTCAGCTCTACTCTCAACAGTCATATTAGACTGCTACTACACCATACCACATCACTGTGCCTTGAGCTGATTTGCCCCTTTACAATTTGGAAATGATATGGGTAAGAAATCTCATTGGGCTCTGTGACGCTCTATGGTCATATGAGACCGGAACCTACTGCTTAAAGTGGATTCCAAACCACTACAAACGTCCATGGCACCTCCGGGATTCGAACCCGAAACTGTGTACCGAGCGCCAGAGCACTAGTCAATCAGCCATCTGGCCCCTAGTCATACTAGACTGGGACAAATGGTTTAAAGTGGATTCCGAACCACTGCAAATATCCACGGCACCACTGGAACTCAAATACAAAACCTGTGGCACCGATCGCTTGAGCGCTAATCACTCGGCCTTTAGGCCCCAATACAAATAATAATTTAACTAAAAAAAAAAACTTTTATTAGATTTTTATAATTTTGCCAGAGGCTACAAACCGAGGATGAAACAGCCTTGGATCTAGATTAAACATAATGCTATTAAATGCGTATCACATTATTTGTATGATCAGACACGCAGATCCTCTTTAAATACTACCCGGAAAAACTGACTCCGCAATATATTTCCCGAGACGATTTTTTGTTGTTTCGTGTTACGTGTCGTGATTCATGCGTTGTTTATGTTGTGTCCTCGCATAAGGAGGAAGCGTGATTCACTGTACAACGCGTTCACGGTTTTATCTTTTTCCCCAGAAAATAACGGGCCTCGTGGTGATGACGTTTCGTGCGTGCGTCAGGGACTGGGATAAGTGTAACGGATTCAGCTGTTCACGTTAGCACTTGATTACAGGACTGCTAACCTTGCAACGTCATGAAAAAAATAAAAAATAACCCACGAGAATAAAAAAAAATAATAAGTAAAATTTTGCGCGTGAATTATTATTTTTTTTTCCTATAATTTTAATTTTATGAAAGATTTAATTCCAATAAATAGTTGTATAAGAAAATTTTTTTTGTGAGTGCATAACTATTGCTTAAATTTTTTTTTTTTTGTTTTAATGCAGCTGGCAAACACTTAGACAGTTGTCTTTGATGTCTTAAGGTAAGACCTGCACCGACGTTACTCACTTAGCACTACCCAGGAGATGCGTGTAGCTTGAAGACAAGCTACGGAAAGTGGAGCAACAATAACTCTGCAACCAGTGGAGTAACAGTTCCATTGTGGGTCTTAATCTGCCTACTGGCGTATTTCAAGACAGAAGATTTTTTTTTGATGGGGTGGGATTGTCAGCCTTACATCAAGACATGTTAAACTGGGACCTACGGTTTAAAGCAGATTACGAACCACTACATACATCCATGTCACCGCCAGGGACTCGCACCGGAAACCTGTTGTACCAAGCACTAGAGCGCTAGCCACTCGGTCATTCAGGCCCCATTGATTACAATTAATTCAGTGAAAAATTTAAATTATAGTAAAATTATTATTTTTTTTTTTTTTTTATATATTTTTTTAAAATTTATCCATGACCCTTCTGCTGTTTGTTGTTGCTTCTTCATCCCACTTGGTAGACAGCAACATCCAGACCAAGCCCATGAATTCGCGTGGTCTCTTACGGTTGAAGGGAAAGGGGGCAACTTCTGTTGTGATGGACAACCATAGGTAGAAGTCTGACTTTGCTCCGCGACGTTGATTTTTTAAGAGGTAGAGGTATCATCCCTATGCCCAATAGTCACATTAGACCGGGCACTACGGCTTAAAGCAGATTCCGAATCACTACAAACATCCAT
This sequence comes from Caerostris extrusa, assembly GCA_021605095.1. Classification (NCBI taxonomy): domain Eukaryota; kingdom Metazoa; phylum Arthropoda; class Arachnida; order Araneae; family Araneidae; genus Caerostris; species Caerostris extrusa. The sequence continues at coordinate 93,376 of BPLR01016266.1, read as the reverse complement.
GCCATTGTCGGGACTCGTACCCGACACCTGTGGCACCGAGCGCCAGAGCGAGATATTACTTTTTTTACGTGTACTGTAGCAGATCTTTTATGGTGCATCCTGCGTTGCTCCAAATCTTATATCATATCCGTCATATGAGTAGTTTTTTTTTTTTGTTCTAATGCAGCTGGCAAACACTTAGACAATTGTCTTGATGCCTTACGGCATCCAGGTGTGCCCCAGGAAGGCATCAAGATGTCTTTAGGTACCAAGGTTTAGCACTACCCAGGAGGTGCGTGTAGTTTGAAGATAAGCTACGGGCGTGGTGTAACGATAACTCCGCAACGCGCTATGGTCGTGTTAGACCGAGACCTACGGTTTAAAGTGGATTCCTAACCACTACAAACATCTATGGCACCCTCCGGGTCTCGAACCCGAAACCTGTGGTACCGAGCGCCAGAACGCTAGCCACTCAGCCATTCAGAGCTGTCATAAATGTAGTAAAATATCCTTTTTTAAAATATAAAAATTTGATAATATCCATCGGACCTGAATTGCATCTATTCAATCCTATTATTCCTATGATCAAGTCCTTCAGCCAATGAAAAATGGGAAAATAGTTTAGTTCCGCAAACTAGATAGCGGCTAATAAATAGGCGGAGTGTTTTCAAACGCAGCAAAAAGGAATTTTTCATTTTTCTTCATTGGGCTCTTCCAGCAGAAAGTGGCACTTAGGATTTATGTATCCTTGGCCATCGCTTGCCAGGGTGGAGGCGTGGGTGGGGAGAGACCATTACCGAGAACCCCTTCGAGACCGATGGCGATGAAAAGTCAGGGTCATTAATCGTTGGATACTAATCGATTCTTATAAAGACGTCACCCAAGAAAATGAATGTTTGGGCATCGTGGAGTCTTGAAGAAGACCTTCGATACCATTGAGGAAGGGCGCATTTCCTTTGCAGTTGGACGATCCTTCTTCTAATAAAGTCATCATTCCGTGTTGTCAATTACACGACAACTGCGTGAGATGGATATGGCCTATCATGGACTCTGCCATGGTTTGGAAAAGTCGGATTATCGCATAGATACAAGTTGAATCTCGATTCCGACTATAATTTCCCTGTTACAAAGGGAAATTTAAACAATTCGATTTCCTTTCGTTAAATGAGTGCCATTCAAATGATAAATTATGAGCTTTAAACAATGTGTTTTGCAGTAGTCATGTCAACCGTGTGAATGTTTCACTGGTTTTACTTATACTACACGAATTCGAACCTGCTATCCTTAGAAAAATTATTCATTCTTTTCCAACTTTTCTGTAACCATAGTGTGGAAGACACTAGCTAATGTTGAATTCGCTATAATTCTACCGTATCAGAGACAAATGATAAAGTTAAATGCTCGTCATGAAAAGATCGTTTCTAATGTAAACCGAATCATTTGTCGTCTAGCATAGGTTTGGTTTGGTTTGTCGATTACGGTTATTTTGTGCACGCTTTAGGATAATTACATCGGGACCTGCAGTTTAACGTGGATTCCGAACCACTAACAAATATCCATGTCACAGCCAGAGTTTGAACCTGAAGCTTGTGATACCAAAGGCCAGGTCTAGCATAGGATCACAATGATTCGAATCTTGTTAATCACTTGCGCTACTATTACTGCTTAAAAACAAGTAGATTTGGTAGAGAATGTATGATTACTATATATGGTTGGATTTTCCTCAGAATTAATTAAATATGATTCGCAAATAAGGAAGCGTCTAATTGCTGACATTGGCAAATTGAAGCATACTACCATTGTGACGCGAGTGGAATCCTTAAAATAGGCAGTAATTATTAATAATAGTTAGAAATTGTCTCATGAAATTGCTGGCATTGGCAAATTGAAGCATACTACCATTGTGACATGAGTGGTATCCTTAAAATAGACAATAATAATTAATAATGGTTAGAAATTGTCTGTAGAACTAATTGCTGGAATTGGTAAACTGTAGCATACTACCATTGTGACACGAATGGTATCCTTAAAATAGGCAGTAATTATTAATAAAGGTTAGAAATTGTCTCTATAGAACTAATTACTGACATTGGCAAACTGAAGCATACTACTATTGTAACATATACTATTGTAACATCTAATTGCTGTGACTAAGGATATTGATATTGCAAAAGTTAAAAGAAGTTGTACAATATTTTGCATTTCTGTAACACATGACGATTAAGTTTGACTATATAAGCATTTTTTTCCCCACTTGCTTTGTCAGCATAAATCAATAATCAGGTGACAATTTTATTAAAGAAATATCACTGAAATCCGTTCATGTTGTTTCCTATAAAAATTCGTAGATTTTAGCTTAAAGAATGCATGATGTATTAATATTTTGGTATTTAAATTAAATTTGATTGTTATGCTATTTCCCTTGATTAAAAAATCCTAAGTAATTTGCAATTTATTTGTGTAAAGTTTCTTAGTAATAAAGCTAAAAGGTTTCAATCAAGGTAGACTACTGCGTCTATCCATATTTCTTTTTCCTAACAATATATGAATTAATATTTTGGTATATAAATTAAATTTGATTATAGTTTCCCTTAATTAAAAAATTCTAAGCAATTTGCAACTTATTTAGTGCGAAGTTTCATAATAACAAAGCTAAAATGTTTCAATCAAAGTCTATTCCGACTACTGCGTCTATCCATATTTCTTTGTTCTAACGCCATTTCATCAACAAAACGAGTATTATCTGATTTTACATGACATTGATAAACAAATCAAGGTTTTCTTTCTTTTAAAAGGTGTTGGAATGTTTTCTAGAACAATGAAAAAACCAAAAAAAGTTTATTTTTTGGTTTTGCGATATCAGTTAAAAAACACATTTATTTATTAACGTCAAGTTGCCAATGAAAATAAATTAAAACACGCATTCATTTAACGTTGATAAACATAATGCGAGGCTTTGAAGGCTGTAATTTAACTTGCTAGAAGACTGTCGCAACATTTCCTTTTAAAACGGCAATTCGCATTTGAACTAGTGATGCATTAAAGTGCTGAATGTCAAATTTAATTTCTTTTTGTCCAACATCTGTGAAATAAAAAAATGTATTCATTTTTTACTTTAAATAGAAGACAAATAAAATAGAAAACAAAATCCAAACTTCTTTTATCGCTCTTTGCATTTCAATTTGATGCATTCCGTGCTCGATGTGATAAGACTTCAAAGTACAGGAAATATGTAAATTCCTCTTAAGAAACCACAAGGATTTTACTGAACAAGTACTATTCAGGTGGTTTCTATAGAACACAGAAGCATATTATATTAAGTGTTGGTTTGATTTGTCGCTCTACGGCCCACAGTTTGAAGTGGTTTCCGAACCACTAACAAACATCCATGCCACTGCCAGGATTCGAAACTGTGGTACCGATAAATTGTTAGTTTGGTTTTGTCACTCTATGGTCATCTTGCGCACACGAGGGCTAAACAGCTTGGGACCTACAGTTTAAAATGGATTCCGAACCACTAACAAACATCCATGCCACTGCCAGGATTCGAACCTGTGGTACCGATAAATTGTTAGTTTGGTTTTGTCACTCTATGGTCATCTTGCGCACACTTTTGGCTAAACAGCCTGGGACCTACAGTTTAAAGTGGATTCCGAACCACTATAAACAAATTAATTGTTAGACATGTTAATTTTTGTGATTTTACGAACGGTTTATGAAAAAATTAGCTGAGAAACATTGATACTGTCTCATTCATTCTACCTTTGAAATGAGAAACTGCATTTTTTTTTACTCTAATAAATTGTTTTCATGAAAAAGTAAGAGTGCTTTTAGACACCGTAAATAATGGAATCGTTTAGTAGAAAATAATTAATTGTTTGTTAACTTGAGAAAGAAAAATTCGTTATTTTTTCTCAGATAACAGTTCCTCTCCCCGCGCCTTTGAACAGTTCAGAATTCTTGTACCTCCATTAATTTATTAAAACATAAAAGGAATCAGTACAATCAGTAATTCAACTTTTTTGTTCGAGGACATACTGTCAGTTACTTTACAAAAACGAAAAATAGGCCTCTTAATAATCGTTTTCAGGAAAACAGTTTTTCACTGAAACGCTTTTAAGAGTGCGTTAAGACACCGTAAATAATGGAATCAAGTATAATAATTCATTGTTTTTAACTTGAGAAAGAAAAGTTAGTTATTTTTTCTCAAATTGCAAACCTAATAAATTTTTTTAAATAATGAAATAAAATGGAATTTTATTTTCCGTGTACATTTTCATTGAAATATTACATATTAAATGATGGCAGTACATTTTTATTTTGAAAATTCTTTTTGTTTCGTGCGTGTTTTTTTTTTATGCTTTGTTTTGTAGTAAAGAAAAATAGGCTCTAAAAAAATAAATTTTATTTTCTTATTCATGATTCAGTAGATTTTTTAAATATATTTTTTTTTTATTTATTTTTTATTGTTTTTAGTAGATTTATCTGTTATATATATATATATATATATATATATATATATATATATATATATATATATATATATATAATTTTTATATAAAATTTAAAAAAAAAAATTTATATATTTTTTCTTTTTATTAAAATTTTTTTAATTTTTCTTTATAAATTTTTTTATAATTTTATTTATTTATTTTTTATTTTTTTATGAATTTTTTTTTATTTTATTTGTTTATTTTTTTACTATTTTATTTATTTATTTTTTTACTATTTTTATTTATTTATTTATTTTTTATTATTTTATTTATTTATTATTATTTTTTTTCATTATATTTTTTTATCGATTTTATTATTATTTTTTTTTTCATTATATTTTTTATCGATTTTATTATTTTTTTCAGTAGATTTTTTTACTTCTTATAAATTTTATTTTCAAGATTCAGTAGATTTTTTATAATTTTTAATTATTATTTTATATTTAATAGATTTATATATATATATATATATATATATATATATATATAAATCTATTAGATATAAAATAATATATATATATGCATATAAAATTCTTTATGTAAATTTAAAAAAAAAAAATTATATTTATTTTTTTATTAAAGTTTTTTAAAAATCTTTTATTTTTTATTTTATTTTATTTATTTATTTATTACTTTTTTCAGTATATTTTTTATCGATTTTATTATTTTTTTTTATCAGATTTATTATTATTATTGATTTTATTATTTTTTTTTTACTTCTTATAAATTTTTTGTATCATTTTACAAAAAGTCTTTATTAAGACATTTTGGAAGAAAAATCAAATTTAAAATTTATTTTTAAAGTCTACATTTTTATCTAAATATAAAACGAAGTAAGAACTTTTAACATAAAAGGACTTAAGAAAGGAAATAAGACCGGTCAGCTGGAAGAAAAAAAAAAGAAAGGATTGTAGATGTAGAGCGAGTCACTGGACCTTTGACTCATCTGAAAGTCAAAAGCAACGAACAGCGAAGGTCAAATGAATTATGGTAGTGAAAGACCGGGTCTTTACACTACTGGACACTGTTCTGTTCTTTTTTTTTTTTCAACAACCCCGCTGATTCTTATTCATTTGTATGTAAAATTTCATTTTTATTTTTCCCCCACTTTTGAAAATGAGAATGAAAAACAATCATCCATCTTCATCATCGAAGAAAAGAGTATCAGCACATTTTTCGTAATGGATTGGACATATTGAATGGTCCGTCAATTTTATGATTTCGCGTTAAATAATGTTTTATTGCTTCCAGCATTCTAGGGTTACGGCGTTAGTAGATATCGGAAGATCCATTGGTGATCCTAATAGTGGCCGATGGTGCCAACGTACTTTGTTAAAAATAATCGAAATGGGGTCAGATATAAAAGATATTAATAAAATGACATTGTGCCCTTTTTTCCGCTCTTACAACATAAAATGTTTTTTAGCATAATGTCATGCAGTTATTTATTTTTAAGTATAGACAGAATGTTTGTAAATGGAATCAACTCATTTATGGTGTAATACTACAGTGCCCAAAAAGTAAGACCAATTATTTTTTTTATCAAAAAAACTCTTTATTTATTCTTCCAAATTTATTCCATCGCCTTCAAAGTAATCCCCTCCGATCCTCAATGCATGCTAAAAGTCATCTGCAGGGATGGCGTTCAAAGCGCGCCGTGATTCACGTTGAATCTTTCAATCGACTCAAAATGGTGTCTTTTGAGTGTAGGGAATAGCCAGAAGTCGCACGGTGTGAATACGGTGGTTGTGGAAAGATACGGGTTCCATTTTTTGGCGAAAAAGTCACGAAGAATCAATGCAGCGTGAGCTGGCGCATTCAGTGTTTTCGGTACCAATCGAGATTTGACGCGTTTGAGGCCCAAAATGGAATTGACTGATCCTTTTGAAATTCCAACATCATCGGCAAGGTCTCTAATTGTAAATTGACAGTTTGTTAAGCACCAAATCTTTAATTTTTTTTTTTTGGACATGGGCTTCGTCGGTTGAGGTTGATGGTCGATCAGAACGCTTTTTCATCTTCAACACGTTCTCTGCCTTCTTTGAGCTGTTTATATCACTTCTTTGAACAGCTTATACCAATTTATCATATCTTTAAACATTTCATTCTATATCTCTTGTTTGAAAATATTCATAAAATGAGATTTATTCTTAAAAGTGACTACTATGTATTCTTTGAATTTGAATAATTTGGAGGATATTAGATAGCTGTATGCCAATTGGGTAGCGCTCTGGCTTTTGGTATCACACGCTCAGGTTCGATTCCTAGCGGTGGCATGGATGTTTGCTAGTGGTTCGGAATCCACTTTAAACTGTAGGTTCCTTTCTGTTTAGCACTCGTGTGCGCAAGATGACTGTAGAGCCACAAACCAAACCAGATAGCTGTATGCATAATATAATTTAAAATTTATAGAAATTTCAAAATTAAATTTTTAAATATTTGTCTAAAAACACTAAAATTATTTGGTATATGTCGAGAATATCTGAATATCTATCTATCTATCTATCTATATATATATATATTATGTGAAGATATATATATATTTATATATTCAAGGTTTTAAAGTTATTTTGGAAGTAAAAACATAATATTTTGAATTATGAACGTTTTATTTATCTTTAGGACGTTTCTCCTCATTTATTGAAACTTTTTGTATACATAAGTGTTTCATATCGTTGATATTACAAATTGTTTTTCGTACTTCGCCAGTGATGTTTTTGCTGCCTACATATATTGAAAATACTTTTTCTGACTTTGTCCCCTCTTATGCATTTGATTAAAAAATTTTTATAGTTTTTTTTTTGATAAATAATAAAGGATGTTATAATTTAATAAAAACATTTTTAGGATTTTTTTTCCTGGTAGGATTGATAAAAGTATTTTCGATTGAGGTATGCGGCTGTTTGTGAATCCCTGTTTTAAACATTCAATTTTAAGATTTAAGTTTAAAGGCCTTCAAATAACCAGGAACTACGAAGAACATTTCAAAAGAAAACTATTAAAATTTAACAAACCTCATCTTAATACGGAAATTGCAGTGTAGTATATCAAGCAACCCTACAAAGTTGCAGAAAATTTCATCAACCCCCTTCTGTGGAAATTAACTTCCGCATACATTTCGTGTCCAATATTCCATTGTTATAGTGTCATGCTTTCATGCATATTGAATTCACGATAGACTATAAAAAATGAGGTATTATGAATATACATTTTGATACTTGAATTTGTTTATTGAATTTCCCATACGAATTTGAATATTCGTTCAGTAATTTTTTTGTGTTTTATTTTTTTATATCTTTTTTAATATTTTTACATTGAGATACTCGTCTTCTTTTTGATGTCTCACACTAATTTTATAAATAAGAATTAAAAGTAAAATTTTCTATCTTAAACGATTCTTTGTAGAAAATGATTCACATTTGTGATTAATAAAAGAATATTAAAACAATAAATTTTGGTTTTCTTTTATTCATTCTTATCATTACGGAATATACAGTTGCCTAGATTTATAATTAAGAATTAATCTTTATTTAGATTATAATAAATTATCTTTATTAAGATTAATTATTTGCATTACAATAAATTATCTTTATTTAGATTAATTATTTACATTACAATAAATTATCTTTATTTAGATTGAATTATCTTTATTAAGATTTATCAATATTCTTACTACTTTTGTAATTAAAAATTAAAAGTAAAGTTTTCCAACGTGGAGACATGAGAGGCCTGAATGGCCGAGTGGATAGCGCTCTGTCGCTCGGTACCACAGGTTTCGGGTCCTGGCGGTGCCATGGATGTTTGAGGAGTTCAGAATATACTTTAAACTGCAGGTCCCGGTCTGTTTAGTCTAAAGTGTGCACAAGAAGGCCATAGAGCGACAAACCAAACCTACGTAAGCACTTCTTAGTCGAAATTGACTCACATTTATGATTAATGAAAAAAAGAATAACTTTCGGTTTTCTTTCTTATCATTACAGAATATACAATTGCATTAGATTCCGTTGCATCCACGTATCTTGACTACAACACAGCAATTGCTGAATCATTTGCCGGATGTTTTTTTTTTTTTTACCAATTTTAAAACCGCAAGGAACTTTCAAATTAAGTTTGCGGAATATTGCGTTATGAAAAGAATGAATAATGTGTTGAATTTTTTTTTTTATCTGCATAAATCTCTAAAATAAATACAAACCTGAATTTGTGTGATGCTTTTTTTTTTATGCGGTTTTTATGCAAAAAAAATTGCTCTTCAAAAAATTTGCTTAAATAAAAATAAATAAATGAAAGATCACACTCAAACTTGTTTTTGTGCAATCCTTTTCCATTGCATAAAAACAGGTTTGCGTGCAATAACATTTATTTGATTAAAGCAACTTAAATAAAAGCCAAATCATCATCAGAATCCTTATTAAATTGAATGCGTTTGTATACACATCATTATATTTATAAATTATTATATCTTAATAAATATTACATTTTTTGTTAAAAGGATTTATGAAATTTTTTGGAGTTTAAATTGTTTTTATTTTTTAGTTTCAAAAGTTATTTGGAACTTTAGATTAATTTTTTATATAGAATTTCTATTAAATTTCTACTAAAAATAAAATTATCAATGGAATAAAAGATAACAAAAATGTTTTTTAATTATATATTAAAATAATATATAATAATATATTTTAAAAAATGTAAATATAATCGGTAAATGTAATGCATACAAGTATAAAATTTAGAATTTAATGTAAGAACAAAATACATCACAGCAATCTTAAAAAAATTAAAAACTAGAGAATTTTAAACGATTTTTTTTTCTTGAAAAATCTCATTTTCACTTTGAAATAAAATTGTCTTTGCTTTCACCAGACGATCTTTTAAAATTATTTTACATTAATTTTTGCTCTGAATTATTTTGTTTCGCTAAATTGTTTATTAATTACTCAATTATTTTGTAAATAATTATTACGTATAATAAAAACTCGTAAAAGAAATAAAAAACAAAAATTGAAAGTGATCAAGGAAACGAAAAACCCCACTCCCCAAAACAATACCCATATATTTTATGTAGAATTTAATGTACGAACAAAAGGCAATAAAGCAATCTTAAAAAATAAAAATATATATAGAATTCCAAATGATTTTCTTTTTTTGAAAAATTTTATTTTCTCTTTGATATAGAATTGTCTTTTGCTTTCACCAGACGATTTTTTAAAACAATTTTTACATTAGTTTTCTTTTGAATTAATTTTTTTTGTATTAAATTATTCAATTATTTTGTAAATAATTATATACAAAAAAATCGAAAGTATTTAAAACCAAAAATTGAAAGTGATCAAGGACACGAAAAACCCCTACCCAAAACAATACCTATATATTTTATGTAGAATTTAATGGACGAACAAAACGCACCACAGCAATCTTAAAAAATAAAAATATATATATAGAATTCCAAAAGCGATTTTCTTTTCTTGGAAAATTTCCTTTTTATTTTGAAATAAAATGTTTTTGCTTTCACCAGACGATCTTTTAAAACAATTTTACATTAGTTTTTCTTCTGAATTAATTTTTTTTTTTTTGTATTAAATTATTTAATAATTACTTAATTATTCTGCAAATAATTATGTTTAAAAAACTTATAAAATAAATGTAAAAAAAAAAATTGAAAGTGACTCGAAAAGGACTCGAAAAACCCCGCTTCCCAAATCATTATCCATATAATTTATGGGTAATAAACTCTACATTGCAACCATTTAGGAACTAAATCTCCATTCATCATTAAAGAACATTCAACTCGTCATGTTTCTACTTGATTCTTCCCAATGTTGAATAACACTTTCATGTTTATTTTGTCAATGCTGTTTTATTAATAGATATTACGAAGCACAATTGTCATTGTTTGGAAACAAAAGTCTTTTATTATGCCGTAGTTCATTTGATGTCTTACAGATAATGTCAAATTATCTTTTGTTATTCTTTAAAATTTTTAAATATATTTTTTTATACTTTTCCTCGTTCTTCAATACCCCTATCAATTTGACAAGGAAGAAATGCTTGTCTTTTACCCATTTATATCATATAATCTTTAATACCATTTTTAATATTATTTTAACTGGAATATACGAATATATTATTGAGAAGTTTAACTATTGTCCCTGAGTAAATGTAAATGCTATTGGTTTGAATGCTGTATGTTTACAACGTATATATACAGTAATCATGTAAATTTGATAAGAAAATTGGCTTCTTTGTGTTACTAATCCATGAAAACAATCACGAAACAAAATAAATATGATAGAGTGGAAAATAAAGAACACAGTCAACGCTTCTTCAAAGCAACTTTTTATTTCGAATTGAGAACTTTTATTAAAATCAATATCTATACATTGCTAATTGAAAAGTAATGCTGTAGTGGGTGTGTTTGAGTCAAGATACTTGAAGCACAGATTCTAGAACTCACTCTTTTATTTGCACATGTGCATTATGTAAAGTGAAAGAAATTGAATTTAAAGTAAAAAAAAAAAGATAATTAGAGCTTCGTGCAAAGACTCCATTTTGAGCTGGACCTCTGCTGAGCGCAGGGTTGAGTAAAATATTCAACCTCTTCGGGTGAGAGTTTGTAGGCTAACTGGCGATTTCTTCTGAACATCACAGGGGTGCTCTTCCCAGCAAGGCAGATTAAGGATGGTCACATCGCGATTTTATTATTCGAACTAAATTACGTTTAAAAGGATAAAAGCTAAATTAATTTCACAGAAATGATTGAAGAGTAGATTTTGTTGAATTCCGCAATAACTTGTCCTGTGCTCTGTATTTGTATACTTGTGTATATATATACAAATATACAAGAAATTACATATATATGTATATAAATATATATATAAGTATACAAGAAATTACATATACTATAAATTGTGTATATATATATATATATACAACAATTCTAGTCCATCCCCCTTTTTTTTTTAAAGATCTGAATGTCAAGCACTTGAGGTTTTTGTTTGTTTTATATGGTTCTATTATATAATTTGCTTCTAACGAATGCAGGTATTGGCTTCTATTGTGCAAAATGATCCCGTTTATAGTTCACTCCCTGCCATTCTCTTTTTGCTTATTGTGTTTATATTTATAAATATATATATTTATGGATGGATAGATAGATTGATAGACACTAAGAGTGGCCTAGAAACACCATTTTACACACAGAGATAAGCTACTATTGATATTTGTCACGTGCAAATTTTAAAATTAACCATTATACCATAACAATGCAAAAATCCTGAAATACTAAAAATCAATATAAATAAGCAATGCAATAATCCAACATTTGGACATCTCAAAAGAAAAGAAAGAATTGTTCTGTTAAGTGGCATACCAATGTGAATACGATGCCTTGATATCTTCATCTTAATTAATAATATTGTATTAGAATTTATGGTTAGTTACTTAAAATTAATATTAGTATGATTATAGAAATGAAGTTAAATCAGTTTAAAAATATGGAACAAATAAAAAAGATAAAAACTATTAAAAATAAAGAAAAAAGAATTTTTTTTAAATAAAAAATTAAATTTAACAATTCGGTACAAATAAGGTTTAATTTCAGATGCTATGAAAATATAAAAAAAAGGTCCATAAGATAAAATACAAAAAGAGGGATTGTTTCCCTAAATAAAAAAAATGTCTCTTCAGAGCCAATAAAATTTTTAATAATATTCTTAAATTTAATAAGTTTTAATTTTAATAAATTTTCCCACCTTTTTGATAATAAATATTCGCATCCTTTTGTAAACCATAGCCATAACCAAAACTATAACTACGGTTACTAATCGATAGAAGGAATTAAATGTATATATATATATATATATGACGAGAGAGAGAATATCAAGATTTGTGTAAGTTCGCGTGTCCACATATATACAGCCTCAATTTGCAGCCAAATTTTACTAAAATTAGCAATTTGACTTCTAATACAGAACCTAGATCAACTGATTTTTTTTTCAATTGGATTTAGGTTTTACACCAGTTTGTCAACTTTTCATGGTTGGCGACTTTTTCATTTTTGACGTTATTTCTTTATGCTGTTGTTCTGTTCATAGTAAACCGATATAACATAAGCATACTAACCAATGAATTGCAACCATCTAAAATTATGCTTAAAAAATTATAAAAAAAAATTGTATTGCAATGTCACCAATAAAAATATCCCGACCAAATCGCAGTTTATGGAACAAAGAAATCGGACGACTTTTGTTGTCGCCATTTTTGGTTAACACTGGATGAGTAAGGAAACAGTCAAGTTTTCCCTTTCCCCGTGTCAATTAATAAACAGTCTTAGATTTCGAAATTTGATACACATAGAGATGAGTTTAGGAGGAAAAAAAGAAAGATAGTATAGAAGAAAATATTTATAGAGGAAAACGTTTCGTTGAACTTTTACACTGATTTTTATTGTTACATTTGCAATGCCGCCTAAGAAAAACTATTCAATCAGAAGCCGAAGAAAGTGAAGAAACTGCCTTGAATAGAAGTGAATCTAAATAAAAGAATTATAAGTATTATATAGTTTATTATATAAGTATCTTAGATCAGTTATAGATATTTATATAGCTTCCCAATTAATTACAAAATACTCAAACGTTAAAAAGTAACCTTTAATGTTGTTTTTACTTTTTTAAAAAAGTCATTATCTAACTATATATTATTATTATTATTAAGGCGCATATATATATATATATATAATGAACAGAAGTGAATTTAAATAAAAGAATTATATGTATAATATAATATATTATATTATGTAAGTATTATATTGTATATAAGTATTATTATATAAAGTATTGTATATAAGTATTATATTTTATTATATAAGTATCTCAGATCAGTTACAGATACAGTAATGATATATGATTATTAATGTTTATATATATGTTTGTTTTTAAAAAGAAAAACATTGCGCATTATTTGAAGATACTTACGCTTGAGTATTTTGCAGTAAATTCGGAAACTGATATAAATATCTGTAACTGACTTGAAATACTTATTTGGAAATAATTGTGGAATGCCTTTTAATTTTGCTTTCATGAAACTTACTTAAAGTATGAGTATAAATTACGGTAATTACAATCTTTTCTTTCCTTATTTTTGCAGCAATCTTCATTCACAGTTTCATTTCCTTCTGCTAATTAGAAAGGTGAAGAATTTTCCAGAAATTCTAAATTGGTGAGTAGATTTATTTATGTATTTATTTCATGTATCTTGGTTTTGTCATACGAAATGAAACTGAGTCATAATTTTCCAAAAACTCCAAAGCCAGTCATGTGTACAAAGATTATGTTATTTGTTTATTAGACAGCCGCTAAAATTGCACCATTATTCATTGTTACGTGGAATATTTCATTTTATGAGGAAGTATAAATTTTTTAAATTTCGTGTGTACTTCACACGTAATTAATTTGACGAATCAAGGAAATGTCCAACTTGTTTACAATTTAAAAACTTGATTACTACATACGGAGATGAATTTATCAATGTTTTTATTACAAAATACTTGTGAAAGGGGTTACTTTATTTTATCCATTTAGAGCTTATTTTTATGATGCAGACAGTAAATAAAAAAATTATTTTTAATTAAAAATTGTTTGATTTTCAAGCGTTAGTATAGATGTCGCAAAAGATTTTCAGAAATTAAATTTAGAAACCAAACTTTAAGATTCAATGTATGATTTCAATTTGCAAAAGAATAATATGGTGATGAACATAAATTAGAAAAGAAAAATTTTAAATACAACTGATTACAGAAGCTATACTGTATGCTGGACCTTATTTTTAAAGTGGTGTTTATTTTAGTTGACTTACATTTAATATCAAATGTTATATAAAAGAGTTTTTTCATTTTTTAAAAGTTTTGTATTAATTAATTAATTAATTTAATTAAACAATTGGTTTTCAAAATAATGTTTTTCGCTTTAATTTTCTCATAAAAGCTTTCTTTTTACCTTTTCTCAACATTAACAACCAATAATGTTAGAAATAATTTATAATGCCCCTACACGTGGCTCAGTGGCAATGTGTGCTGCTGTTGAGCATTAGGGCTGCTACTACTACACCACATCAATGTGCCTAGAGCTGAATTGCTCCTATACAGTTTGGAAATGACGTGGGTGAGAAAAAGTCTGATTGGGCTCTGTGACGCTCTACAGTCATATGAGACCAGAAACTAGGGAACTTAAAGAGGATTTCGAACCACTACCAACAATCACGGCAGCGCCGGGACTCGAACCCGAAGTCTGTGGCACCGAGTGCCAGAGCGCTAGATACTGGTCATTCTGGCCCCGAGCATTAGGGCTGAGGTTCAATCCGTTGGCACCTTTGTTGTATACACTGTTTCGAAAAAAACGAGAGGACTCGATGGCGTTTGTTATGTTAAGAATCTTGACTCGTTAGTCGGAGTATCTAGTTTGAGTTTTCCAGATTTTCTCCCATACGATACGCAAATGAGTGGTAGTTACCCTTAAAAGTTCTCCCAGAAGGCACTGTCCTCCTTTTTCAGCGGGAGCCATGTCAGACTTCTACCTACGCATGCTTCGCCACAACAGAAGCTGCCCTTTTCCCTTCGTCCATGAGTAGATTACTCATGGGATGTCTGTCCTGTGCTGTAGGACACTGAGAAATAGAAACAATACAACAAGTTTATAATATTTCTTTTTATCATCTAAAAACTTACATATGGTAAAATACTTCCATATTTCTTACATATGGTAAAAAAACATACCTTCCATATTCTTACATATTGTAAAATTTAAAATACGATTAATAATATTTCCTCAAATGCATTTCATTCTTTTTTTTTTTTTTCCCTGAAATAACAAGAACTGTCATTGTGTAGATTTTTATTTTTAGATACGGTAAAAATACATTGACTAACATTAAAGGCATTTTTTTCTTATTTAAGCATTATTGGAATTATCTATGAGGAAAAGATACTGATCATAAAAATTGTTTTATTCGCCACGAACGCAGGTTTCTTAGTGCAATTACGCGCAGAACCATTAACTGTACGCGCAGAACCATTTTCATTTTTTATTTACTTATTTATTACATGCTATTTCAGAATGACTGTTCATAAAGAATCGAGTACACGTTTACAGTACTCTGGTTCGGGTAATTAAATAGAGTGTAATAATATTTCTTACGGAAAATTAAATTTATTTCATAATTAATAAAAAGTAATGTTTTTAAGTTATACTTTTGTGTTTCAATTAGTTTAGAACCCATATATTATTGTAAAAATTGATACAGTAATATATTCTAAATGTGATAATTTTCATCAGTGTGCTTTTGCTCCATTTGAGAATTTGTTACAAACACAGTCATTGGAATTTTATCGTAGAATATGTTTTATTAATGTGTTAAATAGTTAAAAGCATTACTCAAAAAAGAAATTCAGTTAATTTGAAATAATAAAATTCTATAAATAAATTCTAAATATTCAGATTTGAATTTCTTATAAACACAGACACCGCAATTTTAATACAGAATATGCTTTATTAATGTATCAAATAATTAAAAACGTTACTCAAAAACGAGATACAGTTAATTTGAAATCATAAAATTCTATAAATAAAATTTAAATATTCAGATTTAAATTTGTTACAAACACAGCCACTGCAATTTTTACATAGAATATGTTTTATTAATTTATCAAATAATTAAAAACGTTACTCAAAAACGAGATTCAGTTAATTTGAAATAATAAAATTCTATAAATAAATTTTAAATGTTCAGATTTAATTTGTTACAAACACAGCCACTTTAAAAATAGAATATTTTTATTGTTACACAGTTAGTTTGGACCCCATACAAAAATAAAAAATTGGTACAATAATATAATCTAACTGTGGTGATTTTCATGAGTGTGTTTTTACGCCATATGTGCATTTGTTACAAACACTGCCACTGGAATTTTAACATAAAATATGTTTTATTAGTGTATCAAATAATTAAAAACTCTACTCAAAAATGAATTCAGTTAATTTGAAATAGTAAAATTCTATATATAAATTTTAAATATTGGGATTTCCATTTGTTATCACTGCAATTTTAACGTAGAATATGTTTTATTAATGTATCAAATAATTAAAAACGTTACTCAAAAGCGAGATTCAGTTAATTTTCTTGATATTATGCCAAGTACGATTGCAATAACGAAAACAATAAATTAAAATATTTATTAATTATTTTCAAGATAACCATACTAACGATGAAAGTGATAAAAATTATCAACTGAAATTATATGTGGTGAAAGCTGATTAACAATTAAAACCATTAAAAATATTTTTATTATTATTTTCTGTATATGATTTTTTATGGGTTTATAATGCTTTATTATGTAAGCAGATTTGCTGTCAGTTAAATTACATGTAAAAATAATGGTACATTTATTATAACTTGTCGATACTAGCGTATCCTTTTCGTTTAAAAAAATCACCATTCAAAAAATATTCTCTATAAATACTTAGTTACATGGGTAAAATGTTTAGTTTCAATTTGTTTTTAATCAATTTCAAATTTTATACAGATAACTATGTTATTAATTTAGTACATAGGTTTTAAAACAAAGTCAACGAGAATCTAATATGTCAGTAAGAAAAAAATTAATTTTCAATATATTTCAATATAAATATTATTATTTTATATTGAAATATATAATATATATTTCAATGTAAAATAAGAATATATATTCTAGTACAGAAAATAGCACAATGTTAAAAATGTTATATATTTAAAATAAAAGCATAACAGTAATGTTTAAAAGATCTTATAAAATGAAAAGCAATTAAAGTTTTTATAAATAAAATATGTTTTCTTAAATAGTTTAAGATTTTAAAAAGAAACATTATATTTCTGACTGAGAAAGAAAATTTATTGCTTGAAAACTTTCAATTTTATTATTAAAAAATTGAAATCATACACTTGAACAAAAATATTATAACTTTTGTTATGTATTCACACAACATAAAAAAGAATGTGCAAAACAATCATGTGAAAATGTGCATGATTAACAATCAATCAATTTAACAATTAAATGTGCATGATTTAAAATGTGCATGATTAAACAATTATTTTTAACAATCAATTTAACAATTAAATGTGCATGATTTAAGCAATCATGTTTGCATGATTTAACAATCATGTTTGCATGATTTTAACAATTATTTTTTAGCAATCAATTTAACAATTAATTGTGCATGATTTAACAATCATGCTTGCATAAAAATGTGCATGATTCAACAATTATTTTTTAACAATCAATTTAACAATTAAATGTACATGATTTAACAATCATGTTTGCATGAAAATGTGCATGATTCAACAATTATTTTATAACACTCAATTTAACGATAAATTGTGCATGATTTAATTTAAAGATTTAAAAATAATAGTATAAAGAGTTTAAGTAGATCTTGCGTACTTTTTGTACGTGCTAGT
The DNA here is from genome assembly GCA_021605095.1 of Caerostris extrusa. Taxonomy (NCBI): domain Eukaryota; kingdom Metazoa; phylum Arthropoda; class Arachnida; order Araneae; family Araneidae; genus Caerostris; species Caerostris extrusa. The sequence continues at coordinate 75,419 of BPLR01016266.1, read as the reverse complement.
ATGGATTATTTAACTCTTGTAGTTCAATTCCATAAGAAATGAATTTAAATAAAATTAATATGTTTAACACATTTTTTCATTTTAATAAAATATGTACGTCAATTTCTAAACCCAAAAATTCACCTAAAAATGTAAAACAACATCCATCTATAAATTTCATATGTAACTAACAGCTTGAATTCATCTCTTTTTTTTTTCCCTTGAATTTATTTACTTGGATTGTGCGTTTTCATTCCTGTATTTCAAATTAACGACACGATAATATACAGCGAAACGCTATCCTTTCGTCTTTATTGTACCGAAAATCCAAAACAAAGCATTATTTCCTCGAATAATTTTCATAAAGACAAAGTGCAAACGTGTGACGTATGTCGACTAGCGCACGATTTAAAAGAAGCTTTTCTCTTGCACCGAGAGCCCTTGACCTGCCATTCTAAGGTTGTTCGGTGCACATGCACCCGGAGTTTCCTCCGCCAAGCGCTTACTCACCTGTGACTGGATTGCCGGAGGGTTGCCACAATTGGCTGTTTATCGCCTAACGTAGCATTGTTTGCCATTGTATGCGCCGTTGTGTTTACTTTTTTTTCAAACTAGTTTTATTTTTTTGACCATTGATGTTAGTTGACAATTTAATGTAAAATATGTTTATTTAATATATTTTAGGAAAAGCATATTATGAAATAAAGAACAGTGGAGAGGGTAGTAATTTTATCTATTGTTCCTTTTATTGTATATTTTTAAACCGTTTTCATTACAATGTTTAAAACGAATTGTTTGTTTGTGAAAGGTTTTAATTTTTTTATTGTTATTTTCTATTAGTTATTTTGTTATGATTTAATTTATCGCACAAAATTTATCTTCCTTCTTGAAATGAATAATTAATGGGATAGTTTTGATAAATATCCTTTTAAAAAAGAGACTATTAATTACTTTAAAATGATTTTAGAGACATTTATAATTATTCAGAAAATATTTTTACATCATTTAAAGTAAAAATTTTAAAGCTATTATCAAATTCATAAACTTGAATAGCCTATGTGTTTAGATAAACTATTTATTGACTGTTAATTGAAATATTTTAAAAATTTCATTAATTAATCATTGATTAATTTGGTATATTTAAAACCAAATTTAATTATGATTTTTTTAGCTATATTTCAAAAGCAAGCAAGCTTTTTTAAGATCTTACAATTTTAACCAACAAAATTGATTGTTTAAACTAATAAGAAACAATTCTTTAATTGAATATACCTATTTATATTGTGCTTTTAAATTATTGAATTTATTAAATAAGTTACTTACATTAGAAATTTTATTATATTATTATTGAATTCATTAAATAAGCTATTTACTTAATAAATTTGATCATATTATTGTTGAATTACTGAATTGATTAAATAAATTACTTATTTAAAAAATTTTTAATTTCGGGAACTTTTTTTACGAGAAATGCAACGAAGATAAGACTATTTTTTATCATCTAAACTACGTATTTCTGTTTTTAGTATATATATATATTGAGAGAGAACAAAAAACTGTAGAAATGTAAAAACCTAAGAAAAAATAATAAAAGCATTGCACGAGGGATTTTTCAGAAACAAAAATTGTTTGTATAGCAAAACCTTGAAACTAGAATTCGTTATACATAAATCTTCCTTGTTAAAAAATTGCAAAATTGTATGTTTCCTTGTTAAAAAATTAAAAAAAAATTGATAAAATTGAAAATAAATTCATTCTAGTTACAGCGACGAAACCAAAAATAATTATATATATGTAAACATATGCAAACTCCAAAAAGTAAATGGCAAAACCTGCAGACTCAAATCAAGAAAGGATAAAGAAGAAAAAAACATAAATTAACTATAATATTAATTAATAATTTAATTATAATATATATACATTTCTGAATTTTATTTAAATCACGGTAAATTGATGTTCTGAATATTATAATGGTTATACTTTATTGATTGATAAACAAATATCAGGACATCGTCACAAACTTAATACAAAAGTATTATTAGTTGTATCATTATTACAATCTATTTATCTATCTATCTATCTATTCTTTCTCTCTCTCTCTCTTTATATATATATAAGAGAGAGAGAATATATATATATATATATATATATATATATATATATTGAAGTTTATTTAAATCACAGGATAAATTGGTGTTATTTAAAAAAAATGATATTCTGAATATTATAATGGTTACATTTTATTGGTTGATAAACGATCTGCATTTCAGGACATTGTCACAAACTTAATACAAAAGTATCATTAGTATTAGTATTATTACAATCTCTCTCTCTCTCTCTCTCTCTCTCTCTCTCTCTATATATATATATATATATATATATATATATGAAGTTTATTTAAATCACGGGATAAATTGATGTTATTTTTAAAAATGATGTTCTGAATATTATAATGATTATATTTTGTTGGCTGATAAACAAACTGCATATTAGGATATCATCACAAACTTTATGCAAAAGTATGAAGTTCGCACAATAATATGTTCGCGTTCACGCATAATAATAATAAATATTTCATGCATTCTATTCAATATTTATCATTTCAAATACCGAATGTCATTCTCCATAATGTGCATTTTTAAATGTCAGGGTAAAAAAAAGAAAGAAATTATTTTTAACAGATTACTAACATTATCTACGTAGACATCACATCACGTATGTCTTTCTGTTAGGAAATTCACTGGGATATAAAAGCAGGTGTTTTGTGATAGTTAAAAAACGAATGTTCGATATCAATTAAGCGAATTAAAAATGTGCACCGAGATTATTTTGTTCTCTTTTTGTGTTATCTTTCTCTGTGTAAAGAGTTCTTTTAAGTGCAATCCTGAAAATAAGATTCCAACTTTAAGAGATTTTCTAATTTTTAAGTGGATATCTTTAAAGGTACTTTTAATTGAATTTTATGTTTTTTATTATTTATTATTAATGGTTTGTGTTTAATTAAAAATTTAAGATAAAATATACTTTTTTTAATTCTAAGAAACAAGTAACTGTACTTTGGTAAGTTACTCTGAGCTAGAAATAATCAAAATTGAATTGTTGAATTTATTGGAATCTATAATAATGATGTTATTAATAATTAAAATTATGTTTGTACACAGTCCAGTAAATTATCATAATATATTCTTGTATAATTGTAATATTTTTATGTGTAAATATTTTTTATTTTGATGTCTTTGTTTTCGAGAAAACTCATCCTGGGATTTTAAGATTTATTTATGTATTATTTTTTTCATATTAAAATTATTCTACATTATTCTTTATATCGATTATGAATTTAGTGTAATAAAATTACCAAAATTATTTATAAAAAATACAAAAATAAAATAAAACTATTTGATTTTAAGAAAGCAAAAAGCTTTTTAACCAATTCCAAGTTAACCAACAATCATTTGATTGCAATTTACAGATTTTCTCTTTGTAACATAGCTAGGTATGCTATCTGGCATACTTTTCAATTAAATTGAATGACATGGTACAATAAGAATTTTTGGTGAGTAAAAGCAGTTGCAGGATATTCACATCAGAAGAAAAATAAAAAATGATGCTACAAAATTCTTTTCAGAAATGAAAACAGTTTTTATGTATTCAGTGAGACAGCTAATCACAACTCATTCAATAATTTCATGGTCTAATAGCCATTGTAACAAAGGCAATTTTTCAGCCACTAATCAGAATATCAGTGGAAATAGACATACTTGTTCTCATATCGACATTAGTGTTTAGAACTGAGATTATAGTAGCCATTGTAACAAAAAAATTTTTCAGCCAGTAAACAGAATATCGGTGGAAATGGAAATACTTGTTCTCATATCGACATTAGTGTTTAGAACTGAAATTATAGTAGCCATTGTAACAAAAACAATTTGAGCCACTAAACAGAATATCAGTGAAAATAGAAATATGTGTTCTAATATCGACGTGTTTATAAACTAAAATTATAATAGTCATTGTGTAACAACAGCAATTTTTCGGCCACTAAGCAGAATATCAGTGGGAATAGATATACGTGTTCTCATATCGACATTGGTATTTAGAACTGAAATAGTAGCCATTGTAACAAAAACAATTTTTCAGCCACTAAACAGAATATCAGTGGAAATAGAAATACCGGTCCTCATATTGACATTAGTGTTTAGAATTGAAATTATAATAGACATATAACAAAAACAATTTTTCAGACACTAAACAGAATATCAGTGGAATTAGAAATATTTGTTCTCATATCGACATTAGTGTTTAGAACTGAAATTATTTGCTTAACTAATGAACTTACATAATATCATTCAGTAATAAAAAACGTTACATTAAGGATATATTTAAGGGCCTGAATGGCTGAGTGGCTAGCGCTGTGGCGCTCGGTACCGCAGGTTTAGGGTTCAAGTCCCGGCGGTGCCATGGGTGTTTGTAGTGGTTTGGAATCCACTTTAAACCGTAGATCTCGGTTTAATATGATCGTAGAGCGTTGCGGGGGCATTGTTACTCCGCGCCCGTGGTTTATCTTCAAGTTACACGCGCCCTGGGTAATGCTAAGTGAGTAACGTCCGTGCAGCACTTGCCTTAAGGCATCCAAGACAGCTGTCTAAGTATTTGTCAGCTGCATTAGAACAAAAAAAAAAGGGGGGGGATATATTTAAAGTAGTTAAAAATGTGAAGTGTTTGCTATTCTTAGAATTATGAACATATCTTTAAATGACTTTTAAACATATTTGAAAAGCATATTATTTAACATAACTTAAATTTAATTCTTTTAAATAATTTTACATTTTTTATATTATTTTAATGCAATAATGTTACTTAGCATCGCTATCATAATGAAATGCTAACGAAAGAATTGATTTTCGTAATTCAATGGTTCCTAAATCTGTTAAATGAAACGAAATTATTAATTAAGTTAAGACTTATTAATTCTTATTCTTGGAACTCTACTTGTTAACATAATATTATTTATATATATATTTTTTGTCTATCGTTTGTTTTTATTTTTTAATATTTCATTAAATATAGCTATTTGCCTTTTATTTTATTAATTATTCGTACATTTACTAAGTTTTGATATTGTTCATATCATATTTTGTGTGATGCTTTGTTTTAGACAATTTTACTTTATTCAATCAAGTAAGTCAAGAGAGAGATAGACAGAAAACATTAAATCTATAATTTATAACTTTTGTTATAGAAAAACATAAATGAAATGAAATTTGAAAACATTAAATGCATTTATTATTAATATTTATTAACGATTTTTATATTTAAACTGTCACGAGTTAAATAAGATATTATTTTGAATGTTATTTGATACATAAAATAGCATGAATTCGGTTTTAAGATACATATTGGATTTATCCACATATGTTTTATCTTTTATTTTATAGATTAATAATAATCCGTATAATTTTTATATATATTATTTTAGAATCACTTTCTACTTGCATGAATTGGATATTATTAATTACACTTTATTCTGTTACGCAATTACGCATTTATTCAACACATTTTTTTAGACAATATTCAATACCTTTATTAAAATTATTATTATAATATTGTTAAAAACAATAAGTATGGAAGAGGAAAATAAAATAAAACTATTTTAATAAGAATGTGACCACTGTAGAAAAATAAACTTTTGATTGTTTCCTATCAATTTTTACGTTTTAATTTTTAAAAAATGCAAATTTAAGTAGAAAAGAAAGATGGTTTGAGAGATCTTCAAAAGAGAGGAATAGAGAATAACTATGACGAAATATAAAATGTTTTTTTGCTGTTGTTGTTGTGTCTAATTCTCAGTATCCTGCACTGCGGAACGGACATCCCATGAGTAATCTACTCATGGATGGAGAAAAGGGGGCAGCTTCTGTTGTGAAAAACATTCTTACATTTGTTTTTAGGTCCATAAATGGGTGTTTCTTTTTGTAAATCTATTTAGTTAATTAGTTACGATTTCTTTTTCTATAAGCAAAGTTCCCCTTAAAATCAAATCACTTCACAAAATGTTTTCTTTATAAATCCAGAATGCTTTGACCTGAGGTCGTTCGTCACTAAAATGGATGATATTCAGCAGAATCATTATAATTCTGGATGCATTGCTATACTATTTGTGATGTTCTCTTCTCCTTCTTGGGCCAAAGGAAGCCTTTTCGTCCTACGGATTTATTGTACCCGTCTCCAACACAGATATGGAAATTATCTATGTTGTCTATATCTATACGTGTATCTATATGTATGCATGCGTACGTGTACATGCTATGTATACGTGTATCGTATATGTATACGAATCCGTATATATAGATGTATATATATCTATATGTATATATTGTCTATATACAAGTATAGATGTTGAAAATATCTATACGTGCGTATGATCCGTATCTATCTCTCTCTGCTTTGCTTGTCATGTTTCAAATTGCGTTCATCTAATTTAGAACTCAAACGGGGGAGGGGACGTACATCATTTATTTCTTATTAATTTATATTAATTTAAAGTATTAAATTTACGGTATATGAGAAAAAAAAGCATGCACTTAATATCAGGCTCCCTCGCTATACTATTTAGTAAATTCTGATGGATTTTAACAGATAGATGTACTAATCTATATTAAAAATTATTTTTAAAAAATGGCATTTTTTTTATCTGGTAAATCATACAAATATCACATCTTATATTAAAAACCCGGGCCTGAATGGCCAGGTGGCTAGCGCTCTGGCGCTCGGGTACCACAGGTTTCGGGTTCGAGTCCCGGCGGTGCCATGGTTGTTTGTAGTGGTTCGGAATCCACTGTAAAAGTAGGTCCCGGTCTAATAGGATCGTAGAGCGTTGCGGGGGCATTGTTACTCCGCGTCCGTGGCTTATCTTCAAGTTACACGCGCCCCTTTGGTAATGCAAAGTGAGTAACGTCTGTGCAGCGCTTGCCTTAAGGCATCAAGACCAAGCTGTCTAAGTGTTTGCCAGCTGCATTAGAAAGAAAAAAATATTAAAAAACCTTTTCTCTTCATGTTGTTTTCTACAAAACTTCTTCCTTTTTAAGTAAATGTAAGATTTCGTTCATGTTATGCATAAAAGAAACATGGACGCTGTTTTCTCATCAAGGATGTTGTTGTGCTGCAGTAAAGCGCTTGCCAGGAAAAACCTTCGCCATAAATTGGTGTTTACATCTCATTTGTGTTTGAAGCGTCCCCATCTTGGCTTCACCTATTTCCCAGTTGGCGACGACTCCTTTGTTTTTAGAGCTCACTTTAAGCAACCCTTGTGTCTGGTCTCGGTCACCTGGCTGCCCGCGGGGAAGAGTGCAAAAGCAAAAGTGGTTCTCTTGGTTATTAGGGCGCAGCACAAAAGGCCAATGGAGGAAAGAAAAAAGAAAGAAAGAAAGAAAAAGGAGAAATGGACTGTGGAAAGTGAGAAAGGAGAAATCTTTTCAGTTGGCGTAATTATTTCGCCATCGTAATCTCGCGTTTCTCTCGCTCATTCATTTTTTTTTGGAGGAGAGGGAAGGGTTAAAAATTCCAATTGCTTCAGTTTTCCCTTTTTCTGATTAATTTAAGTATTCAGAAAGAGGAATAATTTCGGCATCGCATTGCTACACTTTTGTATAAGTTATGCATAGGAATTTTTGCGCGTTGTTTATATTGTTTACTTAAAGTGCATTGATAAGCTTTCGACTCCATAATTAAATTTATTATACTGAAAAAATGTAAATGAAGAAGAGAATATTTGATTTGGTTTGCCGCTCTACTGTTATTTTCTGCACGCTTTAGACTAATTAGGCCGATACCTACAATTTAACGTCGATTCCGAACCTGAAGCATGTGGTACCAATAACCAGAGTACTAACCAATTGGCTATCAGGCCACGGTGTTTTAGGAGGAGGCTTTGGAAAATTTCTACATCTTTCCATGAAGTTATATGAGCCTTTTGACCGCAGTTGATGAAAGTTGGGTTCTCAAGTGAAGGCTCTGTTTTGTGGGTGTTGGTTTCTTTAAATAGTTTTAGGCGGGTTGGTTTTGGTTTGTCGCTCTACGGTCATTTTTTGCACATTTTAGGCTAATTAGACGGAATCTATATTTAACATGAATTACGAACCACTCACAAACATCCATGCCACCGTCAGGGATTTGACATGACGCCCTTGATACCAAAGGCTAGAGCTCTAGAAAACTGACCATCAGGCTCAAAGAAGAAAAAAAAAAAAAATTCAACCTTAATTTCTTTTATTAATAGACAGAGGGACCTGATGGCCGAGTGGCTAGAGCTCTGGTGCTCGGTACCATAGGGTTCGAGTCCCTGCTGTGCCATGAATGTTTATAGTGGTTCGGAATCCACTTTAAGCCGTAGATCCGGTCTCATATGACCTTTAGAGCGTTACGGTTTCTTCTCACCCACATCATTCCCAAACTGTATAGCGGTAACTCAGCTGTAGGCACAGTGGTGTGGTGTAGTAGTAGTAGTAGTAGTAATAGATAGAGTAGTATCAGATTTAATATAAAGACAAACATCTGTGTCATAAATTTTATAATAAATGTACCAAAATATCTATGTATATTGAGCACAAAATTTGCAAAAAACGAAAAACTTACGCTTGTAAACTTAAATATAAAAAGAGAGTTGATATGGAACATATTAAAGCACATTCAATCTTCAAAATTATATCACAAAAAAAAAAAAATTAATTTAAAAAAAAAAATCATTTGCCATTATACCTGTGCCATCAAAACAAAAGATTGAAAAATCCAAGTACGCAATAGTTGCAACAACGAAACTGAATGTCGTAAGAGTTAAAATTACATCAAAATGGGGGCGGGGGAAGGCAAACACTGCAATCGACGACAAAAAAGGAAACGGAAGTACAAAAAATAGAGGGAAATCCATGCATCCAGTAATTCATTTCCAGTAGTCATTTGTTACTCCTAACCTTCTATAGTAATTTATCGTTACTTTAAGGGTCGCCGCTCTCATTGGCAAGATAGTAACCAGAGCACTTTTAGTAATGTGTTCATGATTTCATTCGCTCTGACTGCAAGCGCTTTAACGCTTCGCAGCTTGTGGATGTGGGCTTTTCGCTCCATCGTCATCTCCCAGAACAGGGATCCAAGCTCTTTGAATTCCTTTAAAATGTTAATAAAAGGAAGGAAATAGATTCGGGCCTTTTTATTTATCAGTAAATTCTACTTTTGTCTTTCGACTACAACTTGTAGCAGTTTCGGGCTATCACACGCACACATATATATATATAACCTCCTGATGTCCGAGTGACTAGCGCTATGGCGTTCTATGCTACATGTCTAGGGTTGGAATCACGGCGGTGCCATGGATGTTTGTAGAGGTTCGGAATCCACTTTAAACTGTAGGTCCTGGTCTCATATGACTACTCTGCTACGCCACAACACATCACTGTGCCTAGAGCTGAGTTGCCCCCATACGGTTTGGAATGATGTAGGCGAAAAGTCTGATTGGACTCTGTGACGCTCTACAATCACATGAGACAGGACATACGGTTTAAATTGGATTCCGAACCATTACAAACATCCATGGCACCGCTGAGGCTCGAACCCGAAACCTGTGTCACCGAGCACCAGAACGCTAGCCACTCGGCCGTCAGGCCCCGTCTAATATGACTGTAGACCGTTGGGCTTAGGGCTGATAGCCCTACACCGTTAAAAAGAATAATCGAATCTGGAAATCTGCCAGGAGTTCAGATGGCCTTGGTCAATGAGAAAATAGAATATATGTATATATATATAATTATTTATTTAAACATTCTGTCTGTTAGTGTGATCGTATTCTCGCATAATAATAATAATAATTATTATTATTCATGGTAATATTGCACAGAAAAATAACTCTAAAACCGTAAAAAACTGAATCTATCCTCATGTGCAAAATTCATATATTTATATTGTTTCTTATCACACATTCTTCTTTCGTTTTTAGTGACAAAAGCTCCTTGGCTGCTCAGCAGTTACACATTTCCATCTTGAAATGTAGAAGCTAAAATGGAGATGCAACATATAAGAAGTAGGGGCCTGAATGGTCGAGTGGCGCTCTGGCGCTCGGTACCACAGGTCCCGGCGGTACCATGGTTGTTTGTAGTGACTCGGAATCCATTTTAAACCGTAAGTCCCGGTTTAAGATGATCGTAGAGCGTTGCGGGGGCATTGTTACTTCCGCGTTCGTAGTTTATCTTCAAGCTACATGCATCTCTTGGGTAGTGCTAAGTGAGTAACGTCGGTGCAGTGCTTGCCTTAAGGCATCAAAGACAACTGTCTAAGTGTTTTCCAATTGCATTAGAACAAAGGAAAAGTTGCTGTTGAAAAAAATAATGTGCCAGATAGGTAAATACAATACTTAAAAACGAGAGCGCCTTTTGTTTAGAGTTGTCGAAGGCAGAATTAATTATTAAATCATTTAGTTGAAAAGCTGCTGAGAAAGATAAAAAAAATTATTCATTGTTTTTAGCAATTTTAAAGGCTGTCATAAAAAGAATTGGTTGACTGATAGACATTAATGATCCCTTTAATAGCAAAAAGAGCTTTATGAATAGTGTCATTTGACAAGTTTCCTTGAAGTGTTGGTTCAGATATTTGGAGGATTTGGAAAAGGAGGATTATTTTTAGTAGCATTACTTATAATGGCAAGAAGATTAATTGTGTCTTACTTTAGCGTAATGTTTACAATCACTTCGCCCATCTATCTACTTACATCTTTTACAATGTCAGTAGATTGATGAAGTAGTAGTCCACCTACATCTGTTCAATGTAGGTGGACTTACATCTGTTTACAACCACTTCACTTCCTTATATATATATAGCAATCAGTAAAATTCCCATAGCACTACTATAAAGATCTATGGAAAGTTTGATAAAGACGCTGATGAAGGCGAGACATATAACCATTTAAAGCCATGTTTAGATATGTTGTTACTAATCCCCCTGGTGCAGAAAAGCCTACACCAGGTTCAGAAAACCCCGTCGCAGGCGATTGGGCCATGGCTAAAGGTAATAAACAGCTTCACTTTAGCGAGGAACCACGAGGGGCTGAAGACTGACTAAACCTCAAGACAACGATCTACGATCATATTAGACTGGAACCTACGGTTTAAAGTGGATTCCGAACTATTACAAACATTCATGCCACCGTCGGGCAAGAACCGAAAACTATGGCACCGAGTGCCAGAGCGCTGAAAATCCTACACTCATACATATTTGTATTTATATATTTTTCTACATTTTTTTAAACCTGTGGCAATGTTTATATATTCATGTTTTATGATTTGATGCAAATGTCTATGTGATGAAACGAAAAGCAATCGTAGTTTTTGAGAAATTTTAAACGTAAACCAACATTTAAATTTTATTTAAAGAAATCAGCCAACTTGTGGCCCAGTGTGCAACCAGTTGTAATATGGTATATGTTCGTATCCACCGACGACATCTATTGCAGTCACTGTTTTCAAAAATGAGACTCAATAGCAATTATGGTTGCGTGTGTAAAGTGTCTCACAATAATATGCCTCGCATTCAGGCCATCTAATTCAAGTTTCCGGGGTTTTCTGTAATATGATATGCAAATTCAGGCTGTCACATTTAAAATACACGCTCCGTTGGTGGAAAAAATGAGAACTTGTTATACTGTGGGTAATCAGCATTTTCTCAAAATGTTAAATTTTAAATGTGACAAGTTTGCTATCGGCATCATTTTGCATTTATTAATTACATAAATAAAAATGAATTAAAGTAAATATATTGATTAGGTGATTCACTATCTACGTTAGCAAGTACAAAATCGTTATCTAATGCACTTGTATACTAATGCAATTGTATACTACTGTGCCCAAAAAGTAAGACCAATTATATTTTTTTCAAAAACTCTATTTATTCTTCCACATTTATTTCATCGTCTTCAAAGTAATCCCATCCGGACACAATAGATTTATGCCAACTTTTTCTCCAATCCTCAATGCATGCTAAAAAATCATCGGCAGGGATGGTCTTCAAAGCGCGAGCCCATTCAGGCTGAATCTCTTCAATCGACTCAAAACTGTGTCCCTGGAATGGTCTTTTGAGTTTAGAGAATAGCCAGAAGTCGCACGGTGTGAATACAGTGGTTGTGGAACGATATGGGCTCCACTTTTGGCGAAAAGGACACGAAGAATCAATGCAGTGTGAGCTGGCGCATTCAGTGTTTTAGGTATCAATCAAGATTTGACGCGTTTGAGGTTCAAAATGGAATTGACCGATCCTTTTGAAATTCAATATCATCCGCTAGGTTTCTAATTTTAAATCGACGGTTTGCAAGCACCAAAGAGGACTTGTAAACATTTCTTTCCGATATAGGAATGCTCACCGAATGTCTTCTGCAACATTCTATACTTCTTTCCGTGGAAATTGTCTATAAGTTCTTTTTGTTCTGCAAGTTCTTTGTTGAATTAATTCAGATATTTCAAAAATTGTCGGAATCAGTTTTAGCGACTCACAAAACGTAAACACTAATAAATATTTTGACGTGAAATTTCACACAGATGTCAAGGACACTGACAACAACCTAAAGAAGAGGGAAAAAAAAATGAAATTCCATAAGCCCCGGGAATTTTAAATTGAAAATTGGTCTTACTTTTTAGATACTGTTGTATGTAGAATAATAGTTCTGCATTTCCTATAAAACCTTTATCCCTTTCGTGTCGCCTTAGAATATCACATAACACTTCATTATTTTACAGTGATGGGTTTAACGAAAGTGCTTGCTAATCTGTTTGCAAGCATGGCACATTTCGGATAATTTATTCAAGGATGATTTTAAGACATGTATTTATGAGGCTTGAAATTAATTGAGGCATTAAACTTTATTGCTCTGTGCTTGGATAAATCTTATCGATTTAATCCTAATAGTTAAATAGAAAAATATTGCTATTATATTATTAAATGCAATAATTCTCATTTATGTATCTAAAATCCTTTGGAATAGATTAGTGGAAATGCAGCAACACCAACACTTTTGCTTTGGCTTTTAACGATCTGATGTCCAATTGTTTAGCACTCTGTCCTTTGGTACCACAGGCTTCAGGTTCAAATCCTGGCGATGATATGAGTGATTCAGAATCCACATTAAACTGTAGGTCCTGATCTGTTTAGTCTAAAGTGTGCACAAAATGATAAGTAGAGCGACAAGCGAAAAACCAAATCTCCTTTGCCTTTCAGCGCCCTGGTGCCCAATTGGCTTCCTCTCTGGCTTTTGGTACCACAGGCTTCAGGTTCGAATCCTGTCGATGGCATGGATGTTTGTGGCTGGTTAAGAATTCACGTTAATCTGCAAGTCCCGCTCTAATTAGTCTAATGTGCGCATAAAAGGACCGTAGAGTAACAAACCAAATCTCTATTTTTAAAAAATGAAGGGTTTTTTATTTGTCATTTTTTAAAAAATGTTTTTGACCAATCGAGGAAAAGGGTTAACTTAACATTTAATATAATTAAAAATGATATTATATTATATAGAGAATTAAAATCATCTGTTTCATTTATTGAAAATATTTTTATTACAATTGTTTATAATATTAAGGGCACCTTCTATTCACGAAACATTTTGTTATATCTTGTAAAATCATTAGTTTTGACATATAATATTATGTTTTATTAAAATATAAATGTTATATTTAAATTTGTACAATAGCGTTGTGAAACATCGGCAAAAATCATGGTTATGAATACTCGACTTAATATTTTCCATCAGCACCGACTAATCTTAACGGTACGGTTACAGAAAAAAATATTTTTAAATGATAATAATTGAAGAACGTGGTCGCCATAACAATGAAGCGCCACGACGTGTTATGAATTCATAATGGTTGCCAACTCCGGCGATTCTAAAAATAATAAATGCAAGCAGGCGATTTTTCAAAATTGCTTGTTGACATTTTGATCGTGAAAAAAAGAGTTGTATAGTTTATTTTTCTCGGAATCTGTTTATTTATTTGTTTTGAATAAATGCCACAAAAAAACTGAAACAAAGGGTGAAACAAAGTAATCATTTGAATATTAATGAAAGTTTTTTTTGCATAAGCAATTAAATAGATATTCTTAGAATTATTATTAAGCAGCTGGCAATAGTTTTGTTTGTTTTGTTTTGTTTTTTGTTTTGAGTTCGTTGATAGCCATTGATTTACATGTTTTGCTGTACGATGCATTAATTCTAAGTCACTAACTCGATAAATAGCATTATTTTTTTGTTTCGTATATAGCAGAAAAAAAGTACTGTTAGAGTTCATTGAATAGCCTTGATCTACATGTTTTGCCGTTTAATTCAATGATTCTAAATTACTAATCCGATAAATAGCATTATTTATTGTTATTTTTTTTTTTTTTTTTTACGTATATAACAGAAAAAAGTACTGTTCGAGAGTTCAGTGAATAGCCATTGATCTATATGTTTTACTGTTTAATTCATTAATTCTAAGTTACTAATGCGATAAATAGTATTTTTTTTTTTTTCTTATAAAAACAAAAAGAAGTACTAGCCTTGAAATTTATAAAACATAAAATATATTCGTGGCTTGCGCATGCTTTTATATGTCTTATAATCGTTCACTACTTTAATAAAACATATGTTTTGCCACTACAGATTATTACCTATATGAAGACAGTATACATACACAAACATCCAGAATGACGAAGCATGTTATATACATTCAAGAGCCAAAACATTATGACCACCCCTACATTTTGAAATGAACTCGCCTGGATGACGTGGAAGGCACGTGATCAGGTGGAAGTGGTATTTAACTGGTATTATGTGGTGGTATTAATCCATGCCAAGGCGGGTTGAAGCTGTGTTGCGCGCCATAGGTGGGCCAACTCTTTATTGACAGGTGGTCATAATGTTTTGGCTCTTGAATTTTGTGTATACAAATCTGTGTGTGTATACAAATAGTAATTTTGCTGTATTTGTCATACAGTTCCCACCTTATACATACCGCTAAATAGAAATGTATAGGAGTGAAGCAGTTTTAGCTCTCTGGTGCTCGGTGCCGTAGGTTTCGGGTTTAAGTCCCGGTGGTACCATGGATGTTCGTAATGGTTCGGAATACACTTTAAACCGTATGTTGTAATCTAATATGACCGTAGAGTAATCTAATATGACCGTAACAAAATATCCCCTGCACGAAATCTGGCCAGTAGGCAGATGGCCTTTGCTCACCATGGGGCTGTGGCACCACTGATGATGGTGATGATGATGAATGAGTTGTACTGCGATATGTTATGCCGCATTTTCATGTCTATTTTTCGTAAGTTTTCAATTGCAAAAACATATTCTATATTAAAGCAAAATTCTAAATTCAATCAGTTTATCATCGTCAGAGAGGTTACATAGGGAAACATGGTCATGTAATCATTCTTTACTTTTTACAGATTATAGCTGTAGTATCCTGGAAGCAATAAATTATAAAAATTTACTTGTTTATTTATATTAATTTTAAATATAAGTTATCATTTCTTGTTGTTTTTAAACCCATATAATTCTTTATATTATGTAGGTTTAAAAACAGCAAGAAATCATTTATTTTTAATTATTTATGTTTAAATATTATTTATATTTATTAATATTATTTATTATTTATATTTAATTGATTTATTTATTTATTTATATTTTATAATAATATATACACACACACATATATATATATATATATATATATATATTATTCAACAATTATTTTATTTATTCAACAATTATTTTATTTATATTATTATATTATATTATTATATTTATATATATAATTTTATTTTATTTATTTTTATAGAATTCATTTATACATTTCTATGTATATCTTTTTAAGCTTTTAGTTACTTTACGCAATTTGCAAATCATTATTAAGAACTTATTATTATTATATATTTTTTTTAAAATTTTTATTTATTTAATTTCTTACATATATTTAACGTTACGAGACAATCTATTTTCGTGAGTGGAATATTCGAATAAATGCAACTTTTAGCAGAATTCCGTTCTAAAAAGCAATCATGGGATTTCTATTTCAACAGTAGATCTCTATTCCGATATTGATATCTGCAATTGCATATTTCAGATTACAACAATCAAATCTGCTGCATAATTCCATTATGTTTCTAACCCTTCTGGAAGGGAGGGCTGTGATTCCATTCAAATTGCAGCTAATTTTCAAAAGACCCCTAATCCGCAGACGATTCTAATTGCATTTACCTCCCTTTGATCCGCGTGGGCGGATGGGGTCGTTTCTTTGTTGTCTGACCCTTGGTCGCAGGATGCGTCACAGGGAATCAGCAGTCACAAATCGCGAGTGAAAAGAGGATTAATCACGGTCATTTCTAAGAGAGGCTGAGTCATGAGTTCCCGCTAGGTGGCGCTTTTCTGTTGATCTCTGGTGACGGTTGATTGGCTACTGGATTTTGGCGAAAATATGATCTTGTTTATGAGAAAGATGACGGGAAATTGCAATCAATACTTATCTGTTTGGGTAAATGAAAGGCTTTTTCGTGAGTTGTAATGGTAAGTCAAAAAACATATTCGTTTTTAGGGATATAAAACCGTTTTTTATTTTTATAGTACAAAGTGGTGATGACATAGTGAAATTATATTTATATCTCCCTATTATTTTCTGCATAGATAAACGAATCATAAATTTTATTTTTTATTTTACAGTGCCAATAATTTCTCAAAATATTTGTATTACAAATTTATATGATATATTATAAAACTACGATATTTTTTTAATAATTTTTATTATTTAATTTTTATTTTTACATGCTAATTTAGTTGGAATTAATTAATTATTTATATTTCCATATTATTTCCTACATAGATAAACGAATCATAAATTTTATTTTATTTACAATGCCAATAATTCCTCTAAATATTTTTATTACAAATGTCTATGCTATATATTATAAAACTACGACATTTTTTCAAATAATTTTGTGTTATTTAATGCTATTTTTTAAAGTGTTGACTTGATTGAAATTTTTATTTTATTAATTAAATTATTATATTATTATTATTTTTGATATGGAACCGTTGTACTACCTTAAATAATTTATTACTTTTATTTTATTTTGATAGGCTTTTTAATAAATGGTTAAAAAATTAGAAATGATTGCTTTTAATAATTTTCTTTTAAAAAGTTTTTATTTAAACTTAATTTGGATCATTATTTCTCGTTTAACAGATTTATTTAAAATAAAAATATAAAAACCTTTTTTTTAACTTATGGTAATAATTATAATGAAATTTTTAAAGATAACGATTAATAATGAAATTTTTAATAGATGGTTTGGATATGGTTTATTTATCATCGTTTGGAAAGATGATTAATAATGAAAATTTTAATAGATCGTTTGGTATATGATTATTTATAATTTTCCAAACGATTATTATATCCCAATTTCATATAATATTTAAATTGTGTTGAAATATACTGCATTTTAATTGAAATATAATATTATATTTACATTATATTTAATAAGAACAATTCGAGAAAATTTAAGAGCTTTTTTTCATTTCAACACTTGTATTTGTAATACTTTGTTTAATAATTCACTTTATAACTTTTTATTTCAAAAATTTATATTGTATATATTTAAATGTTTTACATTTTTATTTTAATAAGCTATAAGTTAAGTACATTTATTCATTTATCAGTTCATGTAAATAGTTTCCTTTAATTTTAACTTCGAAAATGATAATAAATCTTTTAAAATAATTTATTTATACATGTTTTTATTAAGATGCGTTTTTATTATTGTCTTTCGTAATAAAAATATCAATTTTATAAATTTGCTTTTCTATAAAAAAAAAAAACTGAAGAAATTAGGCTTTTTAATAAATAGTAAAAAAATGGATACGGTTAATAATTAATAATTATCTTCTGGAAAAACTTTTTGTTTAAACTTAATTTGTATATTACTTTTCTTTTATCAGTTTTATTTAAAATAAAATCATATTTTTTTTTACTTACTATGATGATAATTATAATTTTTTTCTTTTATTGTTAATTATGATAAGTTTAATGTTATATTCTATAAGTTAGATTTATCATTTTATTTGACTTAATTTATCGATATTTTTTTTTTACTATGACGCAATTGTTGAAATCTAATTTTAATAATATTATCATCTATTTTCCAGGTGGTTATAAATCCATTGATAAAAAATAACAAAGGTCACATAATAAATTGTCAGCAGTATTTCTTTTTTATCTGAACATTTTTTTCAAGTACATCTTTTTAATTCAAACATACTTCTTTTTTTTTTTTTTTTTTTTTTTTTTTCTCGATACATTTCTTTACTAAAAGAATACATTTTCTACTACTAAACCTGCATAAAATATAGATGATAAATTATAATTTTTTATTCCAATTTATTTTGTTAATATAATTAATTTAAAGGGTTTTATTTATTTGTTTTTTTATAATATTTTTTGTTTTGCTTAACAAATAATTCAGGTTTTACTTTTCGATTCATACTTGAAAGTATTAACTGAAAACGATTTTTTTAAATATATTATTACTAAATATTATTATTAATTGTCTTATTTATGTAATATTGTTTAAACAAGACATTATATAATATATTTGTTTATACAATACAATAATTTATAAAATATAATTGTTTTACTAATACATTATATTGTACGGACATATACGGACATGCCGATAATGCATCATACCTATTGCACAAATAATTCATATGTAACAATGTATCCAAAAGGCCATTTACAAATGTGGTTATTAAAAATTAAGAACATTTGGATTTTCGAAAAGTAAAAGGGAAATGCTTTGATCTCTGTTTATTTTCATTTTAATATAAAAAAAGAAATCTGTTTTCCTGAAAGAATTAAGCGTAGAAACTATCTTTTACATAAACAATATTTTTTTTTGTCTTTTGGCATATATTTTTAAAGATTTTAGAAATCGCCAAACCTAATTCGTTCTTAATTTTATTCGTTCTTCTTTTATTTCGTTCTTATATTCACTAAGTATTTTCAGACATAATATAAAAAATCTGAATTCGAGCTCAGATATCAGATATTTTAAATGTTTTTGAATCATGAAATGAAAGTATTCCGCCCGACTCGCGGTTCAGTGGCAACGTGCGTCGCTTGTAAGCGCTACAGCTGAGATACAATCCGCTGGCGGATTTGTTGTAGACACTGTTTCAAAAAAAAGGAGACCCAATAACTCTTATGATGTTCAGCATCTTGCCTGGTTAGTCAGACTACCTGATGGAAGTTTTCCGAGTTTTCTTCCATACGATACGCAAATGTGGGGTAGTTCTCCCTAAAAGTCCTCCTGTAAGGCATTCCCTTCTTCTTCAACGACATGGAGCCAAGTCAGACTTCTACCTACGGATGTTTGATCACAACAGAAGCTGTACTCTTTCTCTGCATTCATGAATAGATTGCTCATGGGATACAGAACACTGATGATTAGACACACAAAAAAGTATTCTACGTTAAAATATATCTTTCAGGAGATCAAACCGTTTCCATTAAAAAGAATATGCATAAGTTTGTTCATTGTGTTGTATATTTTTATTTCATTCTGTATGATATTTATGCAGATTCTATAGTATACTTTCATCTCGTTTGGTTTGTCGCTCTTTGTATATATATATATATATATATATATACAAAAGCAACATTGCGATAAACATGTTCTACACTAAACGTTAACAAATTATTTTTAACGACTGTTTTATGGCAATCTTTCCTCAGTTAGTGGAATAAATTACTTATAACAGGTAATACTTATAAAACTGTGTAACTCAGGACAAACAGCTGCGTCTACAAAATCTACTTCAGCTTCTACTGCATATTCCAAAATGCCTCAGAAATTTTATCCTCTAAGTACTTAGAGAAGTAGGTCTTATCTTTGTATACTCAGATAGACAAAAGAAAATATTTTCTTCAAAGTGGTAAGCTTTGTTGAGCAGGATATGATTTTTATTAAACTGAAATCCATAGTTGGCATTGAGCCAGTGCGACACAGTTATCATTCGACCTTATGATAAAACATTTTTTTTTTTTTTTATTTGTTGAAGATTGTTTTTGAATCAGTGCACAAAAAATTGTAATAAATGTATCGTTCTGAGTTTGGTAAGCATTTTGTTAAGATTTTTTTTTTAATTCATTAGAGAAAATCTTTTCTTTATTACTGAATATTTTTGAAAAAGTTACAATTTTGCATATAATTTTATACAGATATATAATTTTTTTTTTTTTAACTTAGATTTGGCTTCATTTGTCAATTTGATAGATATCTGAAAGGGTCCATTTTAGTATGCTAAATTTTCTTTACTGTATTCCATTTCTGCTAAAAAAGATTTCTTTTGGAAAACGATATTTTTCATTTCAGATACTATTTAAAAATTTTCTTAACGAAATTCATAAATTATTTATGGTTATTCTTTATAATTATGCAGTACATGGAAATTTTGCTTAATTTTACACAACAAATAGTTTTATAAACATGTATGTACTTCTTCATTCTGTAATGTTTTTCTACCAAATATTATATGTTTATTTAATTATTCAACAATATTAAATAAATTATTTGTATTAATCAATAACTTGATTTGTGGCTCAGTGGTAACGTGCGCCGTCGGTGAGCATTAGGCGGAGGTTCAATCCACTGGCGGCTGTACTATTACAGGTATTGTTTAAAAAAATAGGAGTCTCGATGGCGTTTGTGATGTTCAGTATCTTGCATCGTGAGTCGGACTACCTGGTGGGAGTTTTCCGGGTTTTCTTCCATACGATATGCTAATGCAGGGTTCCTCCTGGAAGGCACTTCCCTCCTTCTTCAGCGACACGGAGCAGAAGTCAGACTTCTACCTACGGGTGCTCCATCACAATAGACGTTGTCCCTTTCTCTCTGCCCTTGAGTAGATACTCATGGGATGTCAGTCCCGCATTACAGGACACTGAGTATTAGACACAACAAGAACAACATTATATATTTCGGCAAAGTTAGGCTCCATTCCTACAGAAAAAAACAATTTGTTTTTTTAGCATCTCTCTTCAAACATCTCTTCCCCCCCTACTCACTTTTACAATCCTTTTGAATTGAAAACGTAGAAATACCTACGATACGCAAATGCTGAGTAATTTCCCCTCTGAAATCCTCCCGAAAACATTGCATGTATTTTTCCTTCTTCAGCGACACGGAGCAGAAGTCAGACTTCTACCTACGGGTGTTCTATCAAAAACAAAAGTTGCCCCCTGTCAAATTACGGGGTCAAACGTGAAAAAAGTTAGTTTTGTGAAGTGCTTCCGCATAAAAGGAGAAAAAAAAAAACACCTACTTAAATTTTATAATAATTTTTGCATATAATCGCTATTGTTTTAAAATTAAATTTATAAAATTATAGAAGTTATTTACATCTAAAAGATTATTTCTTAAATGCCCTGTATTTCTAACTAATTATTTTATTTCATATCCTTCCTTAGAAAAATCTTATCTTCCAACATACTTGTCCACTTCTCGATCGCCTTTGTTTTGAAGAAGAGAGTATCGGTGTCTTTAAATGTCAGGAGTTACTGGGGTCCATCTAAAGATAGAGCTTTTCACGGGGCGGCGTCTCTTTTTCTAGCTTTGTTTGATGGAGACGCCCTCGTCTTGTTTGTGGGTCGTAAATAATTGAGAAGAGATTGCGGAAGCACGGAGCTGCCCTGGAAAGCGAAAGCATTCTGTGCCGAACTAATCTATATAGGATGTTTTTAAAATAGTAGATTCTTTCATTTTTTATTGAATAACGAATTGTAGACAACCCGACCAATTGTAGGACATAACTAATGTAGGACAACCCGAATTGTAGTACAACAATTTTTTTAATAAATTAAATTTTAAGTATTTTGTCTTGTTAAACTAACTTGCATGCAAATCAAGGTCAACTCTGGCACTTTTAAATAACAACCTAATTTGTGAAGATAATAAAGTTTAGAAACTCATAAAAATCTATATATCGTTTAAAAATATTATATTTTTAAACGGAATGGCAATATATATATTTACGAAAGATAATCGAAAATTAAACTTTTAACTCGAATTTTTTTCGATATTTTAAAATTATTATCATTATTATTTTTCATTATTATTATTTTTTATGATGATCAAAAATAGGTAAATATTTAATAAATAAATTTCGTGAGATTGCAATTTAAAGATCGAATTTGATAAAAAAATAATTAAAAATTTTTTTTTTTCGGTGAATCCAAGGCTTTGGAACGGAATGGCAATTTTTTTTTTTTTTACAAAAATAATCCAAAATTAAACTTTTAATTTCTATATTTTAAAAATTATTATCATTATTACTATTTTTCATTATTATTATTTTTAAGATAATCAAAAATATGTAAAGTTTTATAAATAATTTTTGTGAGACTACAATTTAAAGATCGAATTTGATAAAAGATAATTTAAAAATTCTTTTTCACTGAATCCAAAACGAAATGGTGGAATGGAACGAATGGCAGTTTTTTTTTTTTTCTTTTTTATGAAAAATAATCCAAAATTAAACTTTTAATTTCGAATCTTTTACAATATTTTTAAATTATTATCATCATTTTTTTCATTATTTTTTTATGATGATCAAAAATAGGTAACATTTCATAAATAAGTTTCGTAAGACTTCAATTTAAAGATCGAATGTGATAAAAAATAATTTAAAAATTCTTTTTTCGGGGAATCCAAAACGGAATGGCAATTTTTTTTTTTTCTTTTACGAAAAATTATCTAAAATCAATGTTTCAATCATACGTTTAAAAAATATTTTAAAACGGAATGTCAATTTAAAAAAAAATTTTTTTACGAAAAATAATCCGAAATTAAACTTTTAATTCAATTTTTTTCCATATTTTAAAATTATTATCATTATTATTATTTTTTTCATTATTTGTGTTTTTTAAGATGATCAAAAATAGATAAAATTATTTTTAAATAAATTTTGTGAGACATCAATTTAAAGATCGAATTTGATAAAAAATAATTTAAAAATTTTTTTAAGTGAATCCAAAACGAAATGGCGAAACGGGACGGAATTTCAATTTTTTTCTCTCTTTTACGAAAAATAATCCAAAATTAAACTTTTAATTTCGAATTTTTTTCGATATTTTAAAATTATTATCATTATTTTTATGATCAAAA
The DNA here is from genome assembly GCA_021605095.1 of Caerostris extrusa. NCBI lineage: Eukaryota > Metazoa > Arthropoda > Arachnida > Araneae > Araneidae > Caerostris > Caerostris extrusa. The sequence continues at coordinate 52,217 of BPLR01016266.1, read as the reverse complement.
ATAGGTAACATTTCATAAATAAATTTCGTGAGACTGCTATTTAAAGATAGAATTTAATAAAAAATTCTTTTAAAATTCTTTTTCGGAGAATTGAAATAGGTATTTTTCTTTCAATTCATATCTTACAAAACTGAATATTTTTACTTTAATTGAGAAAAAGAACTAAACGAATATATGCATAAAAAGATCGAAATTAATAAAAAAATAATTTAAAAATTCTCTTTTCGGTGAGTTGAAATATATTTTTTTTTCCAATTAATAGAGAGTTTTTGCATACCGTATTTTGGATGTCCGTTAGCTTTTTCTCCCTAGCGCGCATGCTCATAGGAAACATTTTTACAGATACGCATGCGCAATTTCCTATGAGGGAGAAAAAGCTAACGGACGTCCAAAATACGGTATGCAAAAACTCTCTAATATCTTACAAGGCTGAATATATTTTACTTTAAAGTGAAAAAAGAATTAAACGAGTCATATAAATGTAACAAATTTAAGAATTTTAAGATGCAAAATTTCTTGATCATGAAAAAAATGGTCCCAGAACGACTTTTTCAAAGTAATTTTTTTCGGTACGCTAAAATATTTTTATTCTAAATTTACAGTGTATTCAAACTTAAAGTTTGCACTTTAAAATGGTAAAATAATTCAATAAATCAGTGGATAAACTAACCGTTTGTCACGATAGAGAGATTTTGCATACCTTATTTTGGACGTCCGTTATTTTTCTCCCTAGCGCTCATGCTCATAGGAAATTGCGCATGCGTATCTATAATAATGTTTCCTATGAGCATGCGTTAGGGAGAAAAAATAACGGACGTCCAAAATACGGTATGCAAAAACTCTCTAATATCAAAAAGTATAATTTTTCGACCTTAGTTCTATTTTCGTAGCTTGTGCTAAGAGAGAAATCTAGTCAAAGTTCGCTGCCAAACGAAATATTAGTGAAAAAAAGCCAAATTTTTAGCAATTTTAGATTTCAATTAATATTATCTTAATCTATAAAAGTTGAAAATATATAAATGGTCGATCAATCTGTAACGGATCATCACGAATTTTCACTCGTTATGCTTTTGAAGGGCATATGCTCACATTTTCAGGTGATAATTTTGCAGTTGTTAAACATAAAGAGAATATTTTTATATTCCTTTGAATCTCTTGAGTATTTTTCAAATGTTTTTAGGTTTCCACTATATGGGGTCCAAACATGTGAAATACAAAGAAAATATTTCCTAATATGGGATATTTTTGACACCAGCAATGGTGTCCAGTATTTAGAATTTTCAGAAAAATTAAATAATTTTACTTTAACTGAGTATTTAGTTGGGCGCTGAGGCACTAGCGCTCTGGCCGAGGACTAGCGCTCTGGCACGCGATGCCATGGACGTTTGTTGTAGTTCGGAATCCACTTTAAACCGTAGGTCGCTATCTAATATGATTGTTGAGAGTAGAGTTGACAACCCTACCCCATAAAAAGAAAACATCTGTTTCGAACTCTGCCAGTAGGCAGCCGGTCTTGGCCCACAATGCAACTGTTGCGCAAATGACGGAGAAAAATGATATGTCCATTGCCACCAACTTTTGTTTGTAATGTAATTCAATATACTTACTTGTCATTGCTCCAGCACCAACTGTCAACTTTCACTATCCTGTCACTTCCTGTCAACTTTCACTATTAGAAAATTTAGGTTCCGGTCTAATATGACGCGTTGGGCGTAGGAATGACAACAATACTTCATAAAAAAATATATTCTGTCTCGAAATCTGCCAGTAGACAGTCGGCCTTGGCCGACCATGGGGCTGTTGCGCCAATGAAGAAGAAGAATACTTTAGTTGCAAGGAAAGTTGACAGGATCTGAGAGAAGGAAAGGAAGTATGAGTACTAAGTTGTCCTTCATAGAAAAGGCTGATGGACAATTTTGTCAAAAAAAAAAAAAAAAAAAAAAAAATGGGGAAGTGAATATAGAAAAATTTATTAATTGTAATTCCTAAAAATTATTTTAAGTGTTGTTCTTAAAAAATATTTTAAGATATTTGGTCGCAAGGTACAGTAAATCATTCTTCAAAGTAGTAACTGTAGCAGTAACATTTTGAATTAAAATTTTACCTTCTTGCACTCTATAGCTAATACGCTGTATCACTGACAACGAGTAGATCTATCTAAAAACTATGTCACTACATTATTGGAAAGTATTAAAATAATAAAATAATAATGATATTTTTTTCCGTTCTTTATGGTGCCCGTGGCCTTCACCGAATTTAATATTTTTATTAAACGGTCGACAATGGATCTGAATTTAGTCTCCTTTGTTTTGCCGCCTGAATAGACTAAATGACACTATTGTACCGGCGCCAAACATTTTTAGTATTGTCTGTCAGGATCCAAATGGTTATTCATGCAGTTATCACGTCTGGAAAGCTTATTTTTTGTGTTGTAAAAACCCTGAGTTGGCTTTCGTGTTTATTATTATTTTATTTCCAGAACATATTCTGAAGTGTTATATACATCAAATTGAATTAATGATCGATTATTTTCAATTTTTTTTATTTGAAAAGTTTAAATTTAATAATTAAAAAAATTAAAGGATTAAATGTAAGGTTTTATAACAAGACAGAAATTTATAGATACATTTATTATTAAAGTAAATATGAAAATTTCTGATAAATGTCTTTATTTACATTATTAAGTTAATGATCATCATTATTGATATTTTACATAGCCTGTAGTAGGTACTTTTCTGTATATGATTAACAAATGAAGCACAGTTATATATACATATATATATATATATTTTATTTATATATTTCAAATTTCGTTAATTATTTGTTGTTTACATTTTTTGTACTCCATATTTATGTAAAATTTTAATTATTTACTATCTATAAAATAAAGTTCAAAATTAAATCAACATGGCCATTAGACGATTCATTTTATTTATATTTATAATTTCGTTAATATATTTCAAATTTCATTAATTATTTGTTGTTAACATTGTTTGTATTTCATATATATTTAAAATTTTAATTATTTACTATCTATAAAATAAAGTTCAGAATTAAATCAATATGGGCATTAGGCGTTTCATTTTATTTAGATTTGTAATTTCATTAATTAATTATAATTTATGATATTTAGAATATAATTTATAATATTTATAATTTCGTTTAATATATTTCAAATTTCGTTAATTATTTGTTGTTTACATTGTTTATATTCCATATTTATTTAAAATTTTAATTATTTACTATTCATAAATTAAAATTCAAAATTAAATAAATATGGGCATTAAAGAATACATTTTATTTATATTTATAATTTCGTTAATTAATTATAATTTATAATATTTATAATTTCGTTAATTATTTGTTGTTTACATTGTTTATATTCCATATTTATTTAAAATTGTAATTATTTACTATTCATGAATTAAAGTTCAGAATTAAATCAATATTGGCATTAGACGATTCATTTTATTTATATTTATATCGTTAATTAATTATAATTTATAATATTTATATTAATATTTATAATATAAATATTATAGAAATTAAGCATATTTATTATTAATTATTATCATTAATTATATTAATTATGTTTTTATTAATTAATTATATTCCATATTTATTTAAAATTTTAATTATTTACTATTCATAAATTAAAGTTCAGATAAATATTTGTATTAGACGATTATTTTTATTTATTTATAGTAATTTAAATCTGAAACCCTTTTTTTTTTATAATCTTACATTCCACAGCCATTAACATATACTATGTGAAGCATTTTGTATCCATATTCGCAAATCTAGTTCACTATAAATCGAGCAGTTTTTTTCTTTCTTTTACTGCAAACCACATTTCGATACGCCATTTGTTTTAGTGCTATTATTCTATAACAATGAATTATGCGATTATTATTTTTATATGCGATTATTATATTTCATCGAAAATTGTGTAAAAGAAATAGAATTCCGTTATTAATGCTGATAGCAAAAAAGGCAAAATACCGAAAGTACATAAGATAGATTATATATATATATATATATATATATATATATATAATATATATATATATATATAAATGTTTTAGTTTTAATGGTTGTTAAGTACAAGTTATGAAAAAAAAAAAAAAAAAACCTAATTAAATATAGTATTTTATGTTATGTAAAAGGCATTAAGTATATTCCATAATGCTGGTATAGTGCTTTCTGTGTTATTTAATGTGAAAAGTTCTTTTCTATAAAACTGCACAATAAATAAGAAAAGTACGAAAAAAAACTTTTCAAATCTTTCCTGCAAAATATGGGGTTAGCAAGAAAATACGTTACCATGCACTTAAATGGGGGAAAAAAAAAAGAAATTATTTTCTTGCCAACCAAATAGTTCCACGAATTAGAATAAAGAACCTTTAAATATTATTAATAGAGTTAATTATATTTCTTGAAATGTACGAAGTTAATAGCCACATATTCAAAATTATTTTTACTATCAATATCTTACACACAAAACATGTGCGAAAAAATTAATAATTTATTAACATATTAAAAGATAATTATAGTGTTATATATATTAAGGAATTCTTTTTGTTATGTAGTACTAGATGAGAGAATGATGAGATGTAATCTAATCTTTTAGATCTCAAGCTTAGATTTTTCCTTAATAATAAATATTTATTCAATATTCAACATCAATATTAATGAAATATTTAATTATAGAATTAAATTATAAAGAATTTCATTCATTAAATCTGGCATTTAAATCTTTCATAGTCAAAAGAACATAAAAATATTTTTATAAGCTGTAATTACACTACAATAGTGTTATTTCAAATATAAATTGGGTAATTAAATTTATTAATGCTTATAGACAATAAAATATTAATTTCAATATTTTATTGAGAACATTTTCGAAAATCGTACAAAAATATTTATTTCATTATGTAATTTCATTAAGAATATAACAATATCTGAGCACAAAGCGTAAAACAAAATTATCGAGAAAAGTTTATTTTTTATCGCAAAATTATAATTAAACAACCAGGTGAATATTTGTTAATGCACACACTGAACAACCTCCTACATAATTGCAAAAATAAAGATAAAAATAAAAATTCTAATTCTATTTGTAGCTACCTATAAATGAATTGAATAGTCTTTTTTTTTATTTCACGTACGTAGTGTAGAATATACAGTATCTTTTTTTCCTTTTGTATTTATAGACCATCAATTTCTCTTCCGAACAATGATTGATTTCGTGTCTATGTCAAATTTTCTCTGAGTAGCAAGAAGTTTCTTTGCTCAAAAAAGTATTTAACTTCGGTTATTTATCACGATTTTGGTGTAGCCAGATGAACAATTGATTTCATTTTTGGAATATGCACAACTCTTTTTGAATGACGTTTTTAAACGTTATAATAAAGCTATATTACGAGTTTTTTTGGGATAGTTTGGTGTTAATCACAAAGAGAAAATTCTTAAGAATAAAAAGAGAAATTCTTAAGAATAAAAAAGAAAATTCATAAGAATAAAAAGAGAAAAATTCTAAGAATAAAAAAGAAAATTCATTAAAGTTATGTTTTATTCTTATTTGGAATTCTATGTTTCTATAATTCCTAATTGCTAACTAAACAAATTTTTATACACAGTAAATTAAATTTACGTGAAATTAATAACTTTCTAACAGAGATTTGATTAATTCAGTCGAAAGTGATTGGAGTATCTCATTATGTTATATAAAATTAATATAACGAATAGTTAATTCTTTACATAAAAGTAGGAAATTCGAAAAACTGCAAGCAAGAATATTTTTGCTTAGAAATAGTAATGATACGATAGTTTTTTATAATGCATTCTAATAAAAGTAGAATCACAAATATTTACAATAAAATTTCAAACGAAAAAAGCAATAACAACAGCTAACAAGAAAGAAACTTATTTAATGCAAGCTATTTTTCTAAAAATTCGATTTAAAAAAAAAAAAAAAAGAACGTTTTATTCATTTTCATTTTATTTGAGATAATTTCAGTTGATTTGAGATCATTTCCGTATTTGTGCAGTTTTCAAAAAATTAAAAAATTAATTTTTGGTCAATCTTGATACAATGACGAGGGGACAAAAAATGGCATGATACACAAATTTTGTTTCTCCCGGATCAACATTCGGAGCCTCATTTTCGACCGCCAAATCTATTTTTCTGTGGCAACCCTGGTTTTGGGAACACCATCCAGTGATGAGAAGGATGCTGCATCATCATCCCATCTCATCAGGTCAAGAAAACACCATCCAATCTTGCAGGCTTTTCGAAAGGGGTGAGCATCCCCCATACGAGCAGTTAAGAATCTTTTATTCGCTGGTGCAAAACTTCGTTGTGTTTTCGATCTTTTGAATGAAAGGGAAATAAGTTTCTGCTTCGAGTAACACCTGATTTTTAAAAAAATGAAAGTGACACTGTTAGGGCAGAAAGGCTTAAAATTATGTAGGTCAAGTTCAGGAAACTGGGTCTTCAGGCTTCTTCCTGCTGCCCTTCGTTAATAATGTTTCAGCTGTGAGTGTATTGCTTTTACATTTCCGTATTTATGTTGTTGTTTTCATGGCGAGATGTCATTTCCTCAACCAGCTAAGTGCACAAATCTGTTCTAATTTTTATGTTTATTTATTTAAAAAGTAGTTGCGTTTGATTGTTATTTCATTTTTTCATTTCTATCAGATTGATTTGTTTTGCAATTTTCTTGACCGGAGTTGCCGTCTTATTAAGTATAGAAAGCAAGTGTTATTCAAAAAGAAGAAATGCTTTTTACTCTGTCCTTTCTTTTGACAAGCAGTGATGTGAATTTTTATTGTTGTTGCAATTTAGTATACAAAAAATTATTAAGTTAAGATGGATTAATTTTAAATGTTATACAATTAATGTATATATTATTAAAAATTAATTTTCATTAAAGAATTCTGATTTCAGACATTTTTTTTTTTTTTCATTAGCTTGTTTGTTTAATGCAAATGAAAAATTTAACATTGTAGGTATTGTTATGCTGTATTAATTAGTGTGTTAAAAATAAACTGGGTGATATTATTGTATATGCCTGAGTATTAAAATTATATTGTATGAATGGAAATAAAGAAAAAAATTATACATATGCAATTTAAATTCTAATAAATAAAATCTAAGTTCACTTTTATTTTCTATTGTTACAAACATTTTCATTTTATTATTTCTATTGTTTTTTATGCTTATATTATTTTTATACTTATTTAAAGTTATATTGTAGGAAGATTACTGTAGTTATATTTTAAAAACATATATAAATGGAGTATTTTTACCAGAATAAAAATTAAACATTTATTTATGTTTTTAAAATATAACTATAGTAATTTAATTCCCTGAAATATATATATATATATCCAATGGCATTCTACAATAAGCAATAAAATAATAATAATACAATAATAGTTATAGTTATGTCAATAATTTAATCTAGTGTTTTTATTAAAAGATGTTTTTAAAAGTTCATCAATGTAAAATTTATATATTATCTTGCTTCTGTGTTAAATTTATTTTGTGAATGTAAAATAACATATAATATCTAATATTATTTTTTTCTTTCAGATCTTACTTGACTGTAATTTATTTTCAATTTAATGGAAAGATGTCTATCCACTGGATCTTTACATAGAATTATTTAAATCAACTTAGAAAGTGAGCATTTAAAATTTTATGTAAATAGAATTTTAATAAATATTTGTTGATATATGCACTGATTTTGAACATAATTTAGTTCAAGATTATTGATGAAGATTAGGTCAAATTACATGTTTAATTAATATATTTTTCTTTTCTTTTTCTTTTATTGTAATCAACATTTCTTTTATATTAGGTAAAATGGGCTTTTGGAGTCAACTCTATCTTTTGTTATGGAAGAACTTTACTCTTCACAAGAGACAAAAGGTTTATTATTTAAATTTTTCTTTTTAATTTCATAATTAATGTGAGTGTATGAGTGCTTATTTTAAACCTGTTTCATATTTATTTGTCATTTTATAAAATTACATATTAGAATTATTAATTAAATATCATCTTGAGGAATTTTACATATAGGTGACATTTACAAAAAAAAAAAAAAAAAAAATACTAAATATTTATTTATTAATTTTTTATCTTTTAACAAATTACTGTTATTTTTAAAGTTGCTCTTTACTGATTTGAATACCTTTTTAAAATTCTTTTGTGAAATAAAAGTAACAATTCTAAAAAATATTTTATATTCAATTTGATTGTTTTTATTCTGCTAAATGACTTTTTAAATAGTATACTTGTTTTTTAATGGCAATATTACTAAATATTTTCTTATGTCTGTAAACATATAGAAATTTATTAGTACATTTTTAAATTTGATCTTTTGTCCTGATCATCATTCATTTATTTACAATGATCAGTCACATATATTATTTCTCTGTAAAAACAAAACAACGAAACATAAATTTGACAGAGAAATGAATAAAAATGAAATAGTAAAAGAAGTTTTGTTCCCTTCTATTGTACAGAGAAATATATGTATGTTGTTTCGTTTTAATTAGAATTATTTTATCTGAAAAATATTTTTAATTTGTTGATATATTATTGAATGCAAAATCCTTTCATTATAAAAACAAAAGTATATAAACAATAATACTATCTTATTCTATGTAAAAACTTTAGTTTTGTAAAAATATAACATTAGACTATTTAATTCACTACTTTAAAAAACAAAAATCTTTTTAAGGTGTCATAATAAAAATAGTAATAAATTAACTATATTTGCAAAAGATGTAAAGCAACCAATATGGTCTGAGTCTATCAAATTCTTCATTCATAATATACCATTTTGTTCCCTTCTATTGTACAGAGAAATATATGTATGTTGTTTCGTTTTAATTAGAATTATTTTATCTGAAAAATATTTTTAATTATTGTCAACATAAAATAAATAAAATGTCATCATTGTTTTCATTTAAAAAATATGCTTAAGGGTTAATAAGAAGTAAAGCCAATAATTATCTATATTCAAATATACAACCTAATCTTTGGTAAATTTTGTAAAGGAAAAGCAATTATGTTTATATACCTCCACAAGTAATATATTTTCGATTATCTTATTGATGGCTTTCTGACACACAAGGAGTATTATTTCATGTTTTGTTTTCTTTTTATATGTTTTATTGGTATGTGAAGTCTATGTCAGAAATGATAAGATAGCATGATTCTGTATACGTATAAAACATCTATGAATTGAATACAATGTTTTATAAATATAGTTTTGTTCCTATAATTTTTGTTTCTTTCAGGTTCGCCTTGTTGTGGAAGTGCTATGGCCCTTATCGCTTTTCCTCATTCTCATGTGGGTCAGAAGTAAAGGTTTAAAATTTGCTGCTCATCAGTGTAAGCTAAAAATATTAACTCAAATTTATCTCTTTATAGAAATCCTAATGAAATAAGAACTTATTTTATGTTGAAGGAAGCTTTTATACAAAAATATTTTACTTAAGACTTTTTAAAAACCTTAATTTAAGTAACTTTATAAAATTGAACTGTAAATAATTAAAACAGTTTTCTTAAAATTGGAATATGTAATTATTACATGGTGAAAGTCATGTAGTAAAAACCTAATATCTCTTTGATTGTAATCATTTTATAATTATAAAATATTCTTATAATGATGATTGTTACATTGCAATCTAACTGAAACATTATTACATGCTTTAAAGCAAAAACTATTTTAAATCATGAGAAAAAAATTAAAATTTTATTGTTGAAAAAAATGAGCAGAAATTACATTTGAATTAACAATTATAAATTAATTGATGCCAATGAATATTTGTGGGTTTATATATTAACAATATATGGTTATATATATTGATGATTTCAGATTTCTTTATTTTAATTGTTTGATTAAATAATAATGCTTTCTTACAAGTTTTTATTAAATATTTTATAATTGAAGTTAGACTTCTAAATCATAATTTTCTTAATTTATAATTAATAAAAATATGTGTAGTACTTTACATACAAAATTGCTGTTATTTGTATAGGTTATTTTGATGAAAAAGCCATGCCTTCAGCTGGTATCATCCCCTTCCTCCAGAATTCCATCTGCACTTTTAACAATACTTGTTATCCTACTGCCAACTATGAGGATGCCCGAGAAAGCCTTTTCAAGTTTAATTCTACTTTGTGAGTACTTTAATTATTTAACCTGATTGTTTTCAGGGAATCTTTATAATTGACAACATTACTGTAGACAAATTTTGCAACATGTCCAAATCATATCATTTACACTTCATTCTACTCTTTAATAAATATACTACAACAAATTTTACACATAATTTGTTTTAAAAATAGGTTTTGAATTTTATCTCTATCCTCATAAAGAAAGCAATGTATTAAAATATAAAATAATTAAAACTTTAATAGGAAAGCACTGTTTTAGAGAAATACAATGAAACCCAATAATTAACATATATTATTTTTAACATGCTTTCTTTTAACCAGCCATATGAATTTTCTTTTTCTGTATCATACTCATGTTTTTTTTTTTTTTTTTTTTTTTTTTTTCCCATATACATTTCCGATATTTTTTATTGTTTGTGTCATATGTAGTAATTGTCATGTCTAAAATAACCAGCTTCTTGTTAGCTGGATATTTTTCTCAATATTGTGCTGATGATAAAATAGGAATAGTGGAATTGGATATAAATTGAATATGAACAAAACATGAATTCCTGAAATATACTGCATCATTCATATCTTGAAGAGGCTTACTAAAAGTTTGCAGTTCAAAAATGAAAATTAAAGTTGTTTTTTATTGGTTTGTCAGGTAATGGACTACTGTAATGATACTATTTCTGCAATAGCTGATGGTAAAAGTTTGTTTGTTTGTTTTTTCATAAAATTTCGATTTTCCCACATCATTGGGTTTATGAAATACTACTGACTACTTTGAAAGAAAGAATGTGTAAAAATTATATTTATGAGCTCACTATATAAGCTTCATATAAAATAATATTATTTTTTAACAATTTTTTATAATATTCACTTTATTTCATTATTTTTATTTAGAGTTACTAACTTTTTTGAAGAATTTGAAGAAACTCTTAGCAATCATCTTACAAAGGAGTTAAAAAAGTCTTTTGATCGAGGACTCCAAGATTTTGAAAATATAAATCTTTTTATAAAGAAATTAACAGATCCTGAAGTTCCTATTTATGGTAAGCCTATTTAGTATTATTTATTTTTAACTTAGATGCATGCATAGAATTCATTACAATTGCAATTTCTTACATTATAAATCTCCAGTTTAAAAATGTTGTAATTACAGTAAAGACAAAGAAAAAGCCTACCATATAAATGATAACTTTATTTGGATTCTAATGGTAGTTAACATTTTAATGATGGTAATTTGAGATTTAAAAATGTTATTTTAAAGAAAGGGGTGTATTTTTAATTAACAAAATTTAAATTGTAGAATTACTTTTACTTACAGTATGTTTACTTTCTGCTAATATTAATTAATAAAAATTAAAACCTTAAAATGTTGCTTATGTTAACTTTTTTTCTATCCAAATGTGCAATATAACAAAAAAAGAAGTGTCAGGCAGTTATTATCTTTACATCAATGTTATTTCCAATGTTAAAGCTTCAACATTCTTAATAATAGCTTATAAAAAAATTTGATATTTCAAAATATTACTTTTCAATAAAATTTTTATGCTTTTTTAAAAATATATTAGTAATGGCATTTAATTAATTGCATAATTACTTATAATTTTTAAATTTTGGAACTTAATGAATTTGAAAATATTTGTTACAATTAATATATTGAAAATTTTCAATTTAGAATCTTAAAATTATATTTAAATTTACCATGCAATATGTGAATTCAAATTGGATTTGATACAATTCAAGTCATTTCCCAATAGAAATTTAAATAATTTTAATATTTGCCATCTAAAATAAAATAGCTGCAACTTTCCATTTTACTACAAATTATTTTAATATTACTTTATTTCATTCATTTTCTTTATATCCTTAAAAATATGAAATTTGTAGTAATATTGCTTTATGGTAATTTGATGCAATTCAAATATTTATTATACTGATCATAGTATTATGTTTGAAATAGTATTTCTTTTCAGGTGGCTTAGATATCAGTAGCCTGTTAAAGGGCAAAGCAGCGTTCAGAAGAGCTCTTCGGCAGAAAAATGTAAAGTTATCAAGGCAGGCATTAGATGTTTTAGCATCTTCTAAAATTAATTTTTTAGGAATTCAGAAGGTATTTATTGCAAATATTTTCTAGCATTTACTTCATATTTTTTTTAATGTTTCCAATTGATTTAGTATTCATCAAAATGAAAAAATGATAAATCTGAAAAAAAAAAAACAAAAATCGTTATTTTATGAGAAAAAAATTATTAAATTCATTGAGATAACTAACAAAAAAAATGAATTTGACTATTTCTTAAAATTACTTTCTACCTTATCAGTATCATTGATGCATAATATTATTGTTCTATCTATACTAATACATTTTATTTTTCAGTTCATATTATGATTTTGCTTATAACTCTTAATTTTTTAATTTTATTATTTATAATATTTTATAATCTTATATTTTTATTTTAATTATATTTTTATAATATTATTATGGATATTTTTATATTTTGTTTTATTATTTATAATATGTTTGTGTTAAGTATTTTTAAATACTAATAAGTGTACATTTTTTATTGCTACCAATAAAAAGGAAGATTAATTACCATTAAAAAATTGTAATACTGTAGAAGTTTCAAATTAGAATTTGTAATAGAAGAATGCTCAAAATAATTGATATAGAAAAATATTTAATATATTAATAATGAACAAGTAATAATAATTTATTTCATAAATTCCCTTTTTAATAAATTTTAAAACAATTTACAATCTGTGAAGTTATTATCAATTTATATCTTTAATTTATATTTTTCGGATATGTAATTATAATTTTACTAGGTGTCAAAAGAAATATTTTATGATTAAATTTTATTAATATATTTATTGTTAGCCAAGTCATTTTTACTTATCTTTTACTTATATGAAACAAAAGCTATAAGATAAATCACAAGTACAAGATCTCCAAAAAAAAAAAATATTTTATATTTAATTTTCAGATTATTTAAAAAGGTTTTAAAGGTTTATTTAAAAAGTTTTCTATTGAAAAATTCAAAACATAGAAATAAAAAAAACTAAAAACAATTAGTGTATAATTTATTTAAATTAGATTATATGTTTAACTTGTAGAAATTAAACTATGTTCTTGTATAGAAATATGATATAAATGTTTATCAAAACATTCTGTTAAATTTACAATGCATTGTGATATTGAATTTGATGCATAATTTTTCTATAGATATTTGATCGCGGTCGACTGAGCCTTGGGGAATACCTTTGTGAATCAAATGGATTAGAGCATCTCATAGAATCTTCTTCTTCTAACAAAGATATTTTATTTCAAGAGCTGTGTGATTTTAGTTTTGCCAAATTAAGGAGATTTACTATTCAACTGGTTCAGCATATAAATTATTTTGAACTTATAAATCAGGTTAGAGAAAATTAATTTTCTTTATTGTATTATGTAAATTATTATTTTTTGGAAAAAGCATAATTAGTTATGAAAAAGTATCTTTAGAGGGAGTTTATATTAATAAGAATAGCATTTGATTTCATTTATTACCTAACTTGTGGTTCAAATTTTTCTTTGTTTTGATAATATTTAGCTCATGTGAAAATTAATAAGCATATTTTGTTTCCATTACTAATAATTGAAGTACTATTCATTTTATTTGCTGTTGTAATGTCTTATAGATTTAATTTCTTTTGTTCATTTTATATGAGTTAATATACTTAATTGCTTAAAATTAGATTTTGTACTTGTTTATTATACTTTCTGGGAAAATTTCTTTGGCAATGGTAGAATTTCTAGTTGCATATAATGTTAATCTTCATACCAATAATAATAAAGATATTTTAATATTCTTATTATTAGTAGTATGAAAATAAAAGTAAGTTAAAATTTAAAAAAATATTTTTAATACATTTAAATTGCCAATGCATTTAAACCATTCAAATCCTGTAAAATCTTTATTACTTTTGATTTTACATCTCCAGTTTTCAATTGTCTTAAATAAAGCATATTTGTACACATGGGGAAGGACATTTTTACAATTGAAGAATAATTATTGTTTCGAGTGTAAAATTATACTTTCCATTTATGCATAAGTTCCAAATTTTGTTAATGCTGGTCAAATTAGTATGCCATGTTGATTGAGTATTACCACATATCTTCAAATTTGAATGAAACAAAAAGGAAAATGATACTGCCAAATGTTTACAAATTTTGTATAAATATACTGTTGTAAACTGTTTGTCAGCAGAAATTACTATAACAATTCTACATCATTGGCTTGCAATTTGTAGAATTAATCAAATAAAATTGGCAGTTAATTGTTTTATTTATAATAAATAAGTATTATAGATATCAGTTTTCACTGATTTTCTTTTTTAATTAATTTGAAAATTAGTAAAAATAATATAATTTTTGATTAATTATTCATTAAATTGTTATTTGTTAAGTTATATATTTATTTTTAAAAATACAAGCACAAAAGACATTGAAAATATATTAGCTATATTGTGAAAAGACTTATTTCTTTTAATTTAATCAACAGTACTATTTCATTACTTTTCTTTATATTTGTTTCAGTTATCAACTGTTAACTATAATAATACTGGAAAACATTTGCATATTAATGAATGGCAGCATATCATGCGTACTTCTGGTGATATATTATCTGATGTAAGTATTCATATGGATAATTTAAAAAATAACTTAGATATATAATTGATATATTTTCATTGAGATTTTTTTCTTTTACAGCTAAACAATTTTAACAGCATATATGACATACTGAAACACATAAATACAACATGGGGCAAAATTATGGACGTATTTGATTCAGATGACGAAAATAGAACTTCTCATTTGATACAATTGTTTACTTGTGGTCGAAACATGTCCACATTGTTTGACCAGGATCGCCAAGGACCAGCTCGTCATTTTGAGGAATTGAGACAACAAATGAAAAATGAAAGAGAAGTTTTTGTAAAAAATGATGATTTTATATATGTGTATGATAATACAACAAGTAAGAAAATTATATTTTGATTTTTATAAACAATTTTAATTAAAATTTACTACAAATAATGAGTTTTTTTTATGAATGATTATATTAAAATTTTTTTTTATCAAAACTATTGAAGTAGTTATTTTCTTTTGCTCTAAATTAGAGCTTTCAAACTTTTCTTATTATGAAATATTTTATATATCTGAAAATTTTTGATATTATTTTAACTAAGTTGATATAAATGATAAGTAAAACAAATTAGAAAATTTAAATTTAAGGAAAAGCATTTATTCTCATTTTTAATCATTTAAAAATTGTCTTAAAGTAATAAATAAACTAATGAATATATTTTCTTAAATTACATTCTTGCTTCCTTATAGCTCCCAAATGCAATAACTTGTTTCGAACTCTGGAGCAAAATCAGCTTACAAGAATGTTATGGAATCAAATGAAACCTTTTGTCAGGGGCAAGATTATATATTCACCAAATAGTAAAGCAGCAGAAAAATTATCATTACAGTAAGTGAAAATAATAAGAGTTATTTTTATAATAGTATATAAAGTAATATTAAAAATATATATAAAAAATCAATATTTTTAGTAATTTTTAATTTAAATTTTAAATTCAAATTTTGTTATTTTAATTAATTTTTAAATATTTCATTAATACAAAAAATACCAATTCATTATTTAGCTTTTTTTTTTTTTTTTTACTCAAATACTTATTTAAAATTTTATCTGTCATTATTTATTTTTGAAGGATTATGTTTTATATTTTATTTGCTTAATTTTGCATGCAGTTTTAAAATTTCAACTGAATTAATATAGATAAATTCATCGTAAATATAACATTCTCTGTCTGTCATAATCTGTACTAATTATATAATTCTAATAATGTAATTGTTTTATACATTATCAATATATCAATATCATTTATATTATAATTATTGGACAAATTAATCATATATATATATATACATGATTTAAAATCTATTTATTTTTTTCTTTGAAACATATGTACTATATTATTATATAAATCTATGTGTATTTCAACAAATTTGTTTTTGATTTGCTATTATAATATTTTCATTTACTTTATAATGTTGTATATATTTGTATTTACATAAATATTGCCTGTTATTTATCAATTTTCACTCAACATTAAGTTTAAAAAATAATTTATATAATAAAATAATATATAATTTTATATTTCTAAAGGTAAATAAAACATTCTCTCCTCTTGTTGATGCTGTGGAGCTCAGTAATCAATGGCTGGACCATTGGTCTGTTTATGTGTCCAATGCTTTAAATGACAGCAAAGAAAATTTAGAAATTTTAGAAGTAAATATTTCATATATATATTTTTTTTTTACTCTTTTGTATTGCAATTAAAAATTTATGTAATCTTTTAAACTGTTAATAAATATACTGAAATATTTAAATTCTCTTAATAAGTTTATTTGTATTTTAATTTTAAAAACAAATTATGTTGATATCATTGCTTTATTTTGTGTTCTGAATTACTTATATTGTAACAATAAAAGTATAAATGAATAATTATGTGAGAAAAAGTACTCATTTAATTTATTTTTCAAAATTAGAATTTTATCTGACATTTTGTTATGCTAAATACAGAAAATAAGGCCTTACGTTAATTATTTACATAATAGTGATATATTTCAATCAAAGAAAACAGTTTGTATTTTAATTTTAATTAATTTTTGAATTAAAATTAAAAATTAAATTAATAGAATGATATTTAGAATGTTTTTTGCAGAACATTTTTATTAATTTTAGAAATTCTAATGGTAATATAAAAAAATAAATAAAAAAAAAATGCGATTTTGCATAAAAATTTTTTATTTAACAAAATAAATTTTGTTGATTAATACATTCAAAAAATTTTTAGGAACTGCTAAAACCAGAAAACTTTCCCTTTGAAGATATTCTGGAAGATTTGTTGATCAACACAACTTTAGCTGGCCATGGCAATGAGACATTACTTTCTCTTTTACAAACATTTAATGAGTTAGCAAAAGACTTTTTAACCAACTCATCTAGTTGGTTAGATAGAATAAACACAGTGATTGCAGAAGTGAGGGATTATTTAGAGGTAATATTAAATTTTTATAATTAAGTAATTTCTAAAATTACATAATAAGGACTAATAATTTAAGCAGGTAAAATAGATATTTTTAGAAAGATTCAAAATAATTTATGTTGTGAATGATATTATTATAATTAACAATGCACACCATTCTTTTTTTTTTTTTTTTTATATGGAGAAACTACTAATTTTTAATTTAGTGCTGCAACTCTTCTAAAATTAAATTAACTGAAAGCATTACTTTGTGCTTGACATCAAGTGAAATAATTCTACGTTTGAGATTTTTGGTCATATCTTAAATATTGAGATTTTATTTGATTATATAAAATGGCTGTCATATGTTGATGTAATAACACCTGTTCTTATTTCTTAGGTCATATTTATCTTGCATTTTCACATTTTCTTGTAACAACTGCTTCTTGCTTTTTCTATAATTGATTGCTGATTTAGCATTCCTCTTTCTGGACTCTCTCCTTTTCTTCATTTCCCATGCTCTACTAATCAAAGCATTTTAATGATTTGTTTTTAATAATTATTTTTATTTGACTGTCATATCCTTTGTAATATTTGGATATAGTGCTTTTCCTGGATCCAGCTCTTTAAATTTTTTAAACTAAATGTTAATAAAATAAATTAAAAAGACTTATGACTTCTCATTTAATTTCCTTAATCTACTTGGCTTTTGACTACACTCTGCAGTAACCATCGAGCTCACCACACAAACATATATATATATATATATATATATTTCATGATAAAAAAAAATAGTTATTAATATGTATTATAAGTTATATTTAATAATATTTTTAAAAAATATAAATATTTTCTTATTTTAGATTTATAAAAATGTGTTTTAAAATACATTCAATAATATTTTTTCTGTATGAAAACTGTTTCCCAGAAACCTTGGTTTTTATAAAAGCTTTCCCTTTGTGTCCATGTATATGTAAATATATGTTCAAATATGTTGTATATTATGCAAGCTATATTTAGAAAACTGCTTTGTGTTTATTGTTTTTGTATATAGTGATTATTCAATGCAAATAACATTTCCATTTCTTACTCTTAAATTTTTGAAAAATTATGATTATCAATTAAAAGGCATAATAGTGAGTTTTTTTTTATCATTTTAATAATCAAGGAAAAGCTATTTAACTAAAAATTTTCATTATTCATTATTGTATTTAATTCTTGTTTAAAAATATAAATTCCTTGCAGTGCTTTGAGATGAATCGTTTTGTAGCCTATGAAAATGAAAGTGCAATAGAGTTTAGAGGACAAGAATTAATCCTAGAAAATAAACTGTGGGCTGGAGTGGTATTTACAAATCTTGATGGAAAGGAGCAGCTGCCCCATTATATCCAATACAAAATTCGTATGGCTGCCAGTAAAGTGGACAGTACAAAAAGAGTAGAAGACAGGCAAGTGTTAAAGATAATTTGGTTACTTTTTTAATATATGAGCCTATGGTGTGAATTTTTTAAATGGCATACATTGTTTTGTGTGAGCATGTTATCTAATGGTAGATGTTCTTGAACTAAAACTAGATGTAGTTTGATATTTGATATAAATATAGCTTTGATAAATGTATCCAAAACTAGATATTATTTAATCTAAGTTATTTGAAATTGTTTACTGATATATTCCTTCTCACAATATTGAAAGTATATCTTCCAAAACGAAATCATAATAATTTTCTTATGTGTGATACAAATATTAGTAGTTCAAAAATAGATTTTCTACAACTTATCTTTTTTCAATTATTATTTGGCAATTTATAAGCATTTATTCTTAGGTATAGAAATAATAATATTAAATTGTTTTGTAACACAAAGAAATAAATATACATAATAATAGCCTAGTTAGGAATTTTAATATTTTTAAACAGTAGTAGAATATAATTTAATATTTTTAATTATTAATATTTATCTTTTATGTATGTAAGTAATGATAGTGAGGAAAATGGAATACAATAATATTTTAATATTCTTTTCTCACAGATTTCATACTCCTGGACCTAGGCGAAGACCAGGCATTGACATGAAATATATTACTTATGGATTTGCATATCTTCAAGATATGATTGAACATGCCATCATCAAAGAACAAACTGGAAGAAAAAGTGATACTGGCATATATTTGCAGCAATTTCCATATCCATGTTATATATTTGATCAGTAAGTTCTTTTTGTGTTCTTTAAAAAGTTTAAGTTAAGATTGTAGATAATCAAACTAATATTAATTAAATTATTGTTATAAAAAGAAAACTGACAAATTTCTCAATAGGATACAATATATTTTTGAACTTTTTACTAACAGTTTCATATGGTGGCTATTATATATATATATATATTCATAATTACAATTTAAGTTTCATTACTAAATCTTATTAAGATAAAAAATTAACTTGTATAAAAGTTTAAAATTATCAGCTTTACTCTTTTTTTCTAATGCAATAATATACAAATAAATTCATGGTTAATTTCTCTTGTTAAGCAGTTTTTATTGACTCTTTTAATAATTCAGATACTGGTTAATATCTGTTAATTAACTATATCATCTAAGTTATAAATATATATTTTGTTTCCAGGTTCATTATGGCATTATCTCGTACATTTCCGTTGTTTATGGTATTATCATGGGTATACACTAGTTCTATGATTATCAAGTCAATAGTATATGAAAAAGAACACCGTCTTAAAGAAGTGATGAAAGTGATGGGTCTTAATAATGGAGTTTTGTGGTTGGCTTGGTTCATTAAATCTATCCTCAGCATGACCGCATCTTGCTTTCTATTGATGATAATTCTTGTGGTATGTGAACTCATGAAAATTATCATTATTGTATAATATTAAATTAGCATTGCTTTGAAAAATATACAATTAAAAATATTTTAAGTCGAATAATATTTTTCACTATTATAATCTATTAAGTAAATTGCATGATAAATAGAATTATGATGACATCTATTGGGTTGTATTATTTTTATAATATAGTTTTAAAAAATTAAATAAAGGAAAGTTGGATTCAACTTCAGTTTTAATTTATAATTTAAAATAGTATATATATGTTTAAAAAAATTTATCATCAAATGAAAACTAATAAATGAAATTTGTTTTTAACAATGATCATTTAAAAGTTAGCGGTATACTTTTTATGGTTATTTGTTTATTGCATAAAGCTTATATGTTACTATTGAAAATTCATTATTACAACAAAGATAAACTTAAAAAATAACAGTATTTTGAATATTTTTGATTCATAATTTTAATAACATTTTCACATTTTTTTTTTTTTTTTTTTTTTTTTCAGTATGGTAATGTCATGGAAAACAGTGATCCAGGTGTAATTTTTGTTTTTCTGCTGTGCTACAGTGTATCTACCATCATGCTATCCTTTCTCTTCAGCACACTGTTTTCTCGGGCCAATTTGGCAGCAGCTGCTGGGGGAATGTTGTTCTTCCTTATTTATATTCCCTATCCTTTCCTAGTGATGTGGGAGGACCGTATGTCATTGGTGAAGAAAGCTGCCGCTGTAAGTTTCATCATTAACTTAAACTAGGTTCATTTATTTTTTAAGAACTTTCATCAATTAAAAATATAACAATCTTTAAAATCATTTTATTTAAATAATTTCCAGCTAATTAAATAAATAAAAAAAGTAAAGAAAACTAATATAATAGTAAAGAAAGCAGATATATTTATCAATCATATATCAAATTATGATGATGATAACTTCAAAGTATCTTGTACTATTGCTTAGGTTATATATAACTTTATATAGAACATTGAAAACATATTAACTTATCTTTATTCATTATAACTGATAGAAACTTTCAGCAAGTTTTTAAGTTTATCATGACCTAGTGGCAACATATGCAGAAAACGAACAGGAGGGCTGAGGTTCGAATGCACTAGCAGCAGGATTCTGGTCACCGATTTTAGAAGCAGAGATTCAATTGCTATTGTAACAATGTGTGCAAAACTGTTTTGCATCTATAATTAGACTCCCTGATGGGCGTTTTCTGGTTTTCTCCCATATGACATGTAAATCTGGGGCAGTTACCCCTAAAAGTTTTCTAGTAAGTCTCGTTCCCATCACCTGTCGGTGGCCTATTTATGGTATACTTCAAGCTGATATTCCACCTTCACCTTTCTAATTGGTAGGGAGCTACATAGTTCTGTATATTGGGAGGAAGTGGGAGAAAAGAAAAGAAATGTTTTCGTGTTTTCCCAAATTTGACTTCTATTCCTTAGAAATTGGAAATATTTCAACCTTGTTACACAATGAATTTATAAAAATGTTTTAGTAATAAAAAAAAATCAAAGTAAATAGAAATAATAATGATTTTTTAAAAGGATAATAAACAAATGTATAAAACTTACACAATTATTCACATATTTGCAAAAAAAAAAAAAAAAAAAAAAATTGTAACAGTATTTTATTTATTTCTTATAATTACAATTTAAATAAATCTTATTTTTTTGCTATATAGAATTTAAATTTATATTCATATAATTGCCTTGATTATCAGAAAAATTACAATAATTTGATGCTTAATTTTAAAATATTATACAGCACATTTAGCTAGAAAGATTTATTTGTAATGTCTAAAACAATCTGCAAAAACTATTAATATAATTTCTTAATCAATTAATTTTTTTCAGAGTTTGTCCTCCAATGTTGCTTTTGGTTTTGGATGTAGTTACATAAGTCACTATGAAGAGGAAGGTGTTGGTGCACAGTGGTCTAATATTGGGACAAGTCCTATCCCAGGAGATGAATATAACATGTTACAAGTGATGTTCATGATGCTTTTTGATGGAGTCCTTTATGGAATTCTTACATGGTACATTGAAGCAGTATGTCCTGGTGAGTGATAATTTAACCAAACCAAATAATTTTATTTTTTTATTCTATTTTTTTTTTTTTTCATGTGAAAAAATTTTGTTACATTTTTTTTTTATCTTTATTAAGGACAATATGGTGTGCCCAAACCTTGGTACTTCTTTTTTGACAAAAACTTATTGGTGTGGTAAATCTGGAGGCAATTCCTACTTCATTGATATAGAAGCTACTGATAGTCATGGTTTGTTTTATTAATAAGATTTATTTTTTTGTTCAAATTTTAAATATTTCTAATTTTCAGTATTTGAGCATTTTTGAAAAAAAAAAAAAAAATTATATATCTGATTGATAACAAAATATATTCACTATTTAATATACTTCTGAAGATACTTAGTTTATAAAGTCTGCTATTTTATATAATAGTAATTTTCTTCACTTTATTACCAATAGTCTTAATAATATTATTTTAAATTATTCTATCAACATTAAATGTAAAATGAAAAATAAGTTTTACTGTGCACATATTCAAATATCAGATATTATCAATATAAGTTATCTATTATAAACTGGTTATGTATAGTTAGTAAATTCTTAATTATTGGCATAAAAGTATTTTTCTAATTGTATGTAAGAAATTACACTAAAAGATTTGCCCAATACCAATTACCATATTGAGAATCTGCAATATGTATGAAAATTAATTTTAAATTTTCACTTAATCATCAGAAATCGATTCAGTCATCAATTATCAGAAATGATGAAAATGTAAATTTAGAAATTTACGTATTACTGAATAATTAATATGTTGTAAAATATTTTAAAAGGTTAAATAGTGATTGCTTTAAGCAACTTTTCTGTATTAGTTAATTAAATTGAATAAATCCTGATTCAGTACTGAAAAATTCAATTTGCTTTAATAAAATTCACTGCAGTTAATGATTGTTGCTAGAAATTATTAAGCATTATAAATTTTAAATGATATAAAAATAACTTTTTAATACATTAATGATTTAGTTTTGGTATTAAACCTGTATTTTATTCCTGAATTCTATATTTTATTTAGGTACTAACCAAGATTTTGAAGAAGAACCTAAAGATCTAAAATTAGGTGTGTCAATTCATCATTTAACAAAAGTGTATTCTAATAAAAAATTAGCAGTGGATGATTTGAGTTTAAATTTTTACGAGGGACAAAATCACATCATTTTTGGGACATAACGGAGCAGGAAAAACAACGACAATGTAAATTAAATTTCTTTTTTTTTATAAATGGATTTTATATTAAAATCAAATATATTTTCATAATTTATTATATACTTCCTTTTCTTTCATGTAGATCTATTTTGACTGGAATGTTTCCAGCTACTTCTGGAACTGCCAAAATTTATGGACATGATATTCGTTCTGATATGGATATGATACGAAGAAGTTTAGGTACTTGTCCACAGCATAATGTATTATTTGATGAGTAAGTAATTAATATTTTTACTTTCTCTCGAAATTTTTATATTGAATTTTCTGATACTAAATTATGCAATAATATTTAGTAGAAGTTTATAAAAAAAGCTGGATTTTTTATTTCTATTTTATCAAAAATATTAGAAACTCTTGTAAATACTTACTTATATTAAATATTTAAAAATGTATAGTTAATTATTTTAATTTATTCTAAAACCTTTATTACTAATATCAAAATTTGGCTGAAAATTAAATAACATTTAAAATAAAAATTTATGAATTCTATTTAAATATAGAAATCCGTGTAATGGTTCATTACATTGGATTGGAGTCCATTTCGCAAGGCCTGTTGTGAAACATATTTAAATTTGAATATAATTGTTAATGACAATAGTTATTTATGATTATTAATATATTTTATTTTTTAACTATTATTTATTTATTTTTTTACTAAAAACTTTTATTTGTAAAATTTTGAGTTATGAAGTTATATAATAAATAATCCTTTTATAATGTATAATTATTAATGATTAATTCATTTGAATGATATTAATAAGAAATAATCGTTTTTGATTATTCAATCATTAATAATTGTAAAATGAACAATTGGTAGACTTTATATAAAATTTCTTTTCTTTGTTATTATAATCATATTGTAAATTAAATTCTTATTGTGCATAAATCTTTATAGTCTCACAGTCATGGAGCACTTATGGTTTTATGCACGACTTAAAGGAGCAAAAAATTCTGATGTATTGGAAGAAGCTACTGAAATGATCAAGGACATGAATCTAAAACCAAAAACTAATGAAATGTCAAAGAATTTATCTGGTATAATTTTATTTGTTTTTATTGATACAGTAATTTTTTTTTTTTATTTTATCTTCTATCATAAATAATCTGAAAATTTTATGAAATGTAATCTTATAATATTGTTGTTGTTATTTATTTACACATCAGTACTTATAATCAATTATATTGATGAAGCAATTCATTTGAACAAATTACTACAGTTGAAGACTTTATATCAATAATTATGACTAAAATATTTTATATTTATGATATTATTTAAAAGAATTAATGTATTCTTAATAATTGTTATCTTCATTGTTATTTCAACTACATTATTATTACTACAACATTTTTTTCTATTTTCATGCACATTAGAAAAGTTAACAAGCTGCAATAGCGGTTAACTCATTCCTTTCTCCTTTAAAAATTATTTTTAATTTCCTTACGTCTGTAAAAATCAAAAATTCATGTACAAATTTTCATGAAATTCCCCAAAAACTCCATTTGTAGAACTAAAAAAAATTTATTTGTTAAAAATAATATTTTATATACAAATTATAATATGTTTTTTTTTTACTATTATTAATTTCTTTTACTGTAACATTTATGTGTAAAATTTTAAATTATGAAATTTAACCAATTTTACTTTTCTTGTATTATTTACTCTGTAAACTTTTTTTCTTCAGGTGGTATGCAACGTAAACTCTCCATAGGCATAGCTTTTGTTGGAGGATCTCAAACTGTAATTTTAGATGAACCAACAGCTGGAGTGGATCCATATGCAAGAAGATCTATTTGGGAATTACTGCTTAAATATAAAGCTGGTATATATGATTTTTTTTATTTTATTTACAACCATATTGTTTTATTAAAGTGAATATTGTATCAGAAAAAAAAGCATTGGAATTTTTTTTTATCTTTCATGAAATATTGTGTATATTTGAAATGTTCAAATGTAAATGAATACATTAAATAATACAAAATTAATGTATATTTTATAAATAAATCTATATTAATTTTTAATGCATAATATTATTCAGAATATAATACTTACTTTTTTTCATGAAATTGGATTCACTTTAATACTATTTTAACTGAATCCACTCCATTCCTTATTATTGATAAAACTTCAGATTAATTTATATCAATTTCTTTGAATAATTAGATGTCTCTCATTCCCTCTATGTTTACTTAAAAATATCATTCTATTATTAGGCGTATTTGTAAAAATTAAACAAAACAATCTTCTAAATTTATTAATTTAATATCCAAATGAAAATAATGGGTTTTCATTTCATTCGTTTGAAAATTTTTGAATTACTTAAATTGTTTCTAATAGGTCGAACTGTTATCTTGACTACCCACCACATGGATGAGGCTGATCTTCTTGGAGACAGAATTGCAGTGATAGCTAATGGAAAACTGAGATGTTGTGGATCTTCACTTTTCCTTAAAATTCGTTTTTGGAAATGGCTATTATTTGACTTTAGTGAAATCATGTGACTATAATAGTCTTATCAATCGAGAACATAGAAATAGCCGAGGTTCTTCCTGTACTATGAGGGATAATTCTACTAAAGGTTCTAGTGTAAGTTTAAAAATTGTTACTTTTCTTCCTAATAAGTTCTTTTTATTTCTCATTGAGAATTACTAGATTTTATTAATAATTATTGAAATATGCATTAACAAAGTAGCCTGACCGCACCATTATTTTTAAATTGATATTAAGAAACAATTTGTGTTATTTCCAAAAATATGACATTAGTTTTTCTTTGCATTCATTTGAAAATGGTAGATGTTAATAATAGTTTTGTCATCATTAAACTGACTTTGAATAATTAATAAATTACTAATTATTTAAAAGGACATATTTGCTTAATATTTTTTTTAATAATTATATTTTTCCTCACTGAAACACAAATATGTGCCATTTTTCACCTCCTTTCTTAAACAAATGAGAAAGACTGACTATACCATACATATAATCTCTCATAGGTGTAGTATAACTAGCCATTATGACTTTTAGACAGCTAATCTCTATCTGCATCTAATTTTTCATTCATATTTATCAAATAAAAAAATTTTTAATTTTATCTAGATTATCTTAATTTTAATATGCAATCAACAACAGTATATTTAATTATATTAGTGATTAGTACTTATTTTTATGCAAGTAATTTATTGAGAAATATTAATCAAAACTTTAATTAATTACGTAAAAAGTATTAAATTTACAAATGCTATGACGAAAAGCATTTATATTTTGAAATTAAATATCAAAATACATTTAAATTTCAGATAATTCAGTTTTTGAACAAAATCATTTAAAAGAATATCAAAAATATATTATTAAATATCAAAAATATATATAAAAACGAAAACTAAACATGCTTAGAATGTTTATACCTAATTGGTTTCCCCCCATGATTTTAATGATTTATTAAAAAGTGTATTTAATGATTTATTAAAAGAATTTTTGAAAAGATAATTTTTGTTTATCTTCTGTATAATAGGAAATCACAGATGAAGGAGTTGCAGATATGTCAACCGTGGATTCAAAATCAGATTTATCAGAAAATAATGCATTACCAGAAAATGGAGCAAACTCTGCATCTAACTCTCCATGGGGTAAAAATTTTATTATTAAAATAATCAATTCAACTAAGTAAATATTTTACTAATTGATAACAGATCATTGTATAAATAAATAATTAAAAATTCAAAGTGCACTTTCTCATTATGATTGATAATGCTCACATGAGCTAATCATAAGTATAAGAAATGTGAATTATTTCTCACAGAGCATAGCTAAGCTACAAATATATCTATAAAAAGAATTCTAAAATGCTATAAACATATCCCTTTAATAGTATATTCGCACTAAGCTCATTAAAAATTCTATTCATACCTTGAGTAGAAATTTTTTTTTTTTCAAATTTAGTATTAAACATTTTATTTCAAGTTCTAATTTTATCTTGCAGAAAAATTTGTTTTCAAAGGAAAAAAAAATTCTTCTAATCGCTAATTCAAATTAAAGGGAAGTTATTGCCCCAACCTAAAATCTTGCTATGCAGAGAGTCTTGATTTGAAAAGATTCTGTTTATTTTACTTTTGAAGTATCTTCTTTTTTCGGAAATATTTCAAGAATTAAGTTATAAAAAACATTAAATTTATATTACAAATTTAATATGTAAAAAAATTTTATATTTTGATGAATTATTTGTTATTAAAAATCAGAATTGATTAAATTTATATTACTGACCGTTTTTAATGAATTTCAAACTAATAATTCAAAAGATCTGATCAAAAAGAATGTGAATTGTGTATCATAAATACTAATGCTTTCATACAACATTTATAATCTTACATAAATATATTGCATTCTTTATAAATATAGAAAATACCATTTTGATAAAAGTGAATTGTAATTATTGAAAAAAAAAAAAGGATTTTTATTGCAATTTATGTATACGAATCTTAAATTTAATTCTTTTAAAATGAAAATCAATAAAACTTTTTGCAGGTGGCTTATGTTTAATATCTCAGGTGACTAAATTCATTCATACCTATGTGAATGATGCCCGATTGGTAGAAGATGTAGGATCAGAGGTCTCTTATCTCATCCCCTTTTCATCACAAAGGTCAGGGGAACTACAAAGATTGTTCAGAGCATTAGATTCAAACCTGGAAGAACTGCATATCAGTAGTTATGGCATATCAGATACTACCTTAGAAGAGGTCAGTGTTGAATATTATTGTAATCACAGTTTATTATTACAAGACTTGTTTCTGATTGTAAGAGAAAAGATTAAAAATTTCAAAAAATTAACTTATTTATAATTAGATAACAGAAAAAAAAACAAAAATATAAAAATAAAACAAAAAAAATTGTAGTGAAAATTGGTTTGATTACAAATGATAATTTATTTAATTACATAAGTGCCAAGCATATTTTTACATATTAAAAATAAAATAAGATGCAATAATTATAAATATCCTGTACATGATGTATTTAAATTATTATAAAATTGTTGAAAAGAACGAAGATTAAGATGAAAAAATATTTATTATGTACAAAAATATTAGTAAAAAATAAGCATATGTAATTAAAAAAGGCTTTTTGCTTAGAAATGCAAATCAATCGTAAATTTTTTACAAGAGCCTGCTGTTTAATTTTGATTAAAAACTTTATTAGTTTAAAAAAAAAAAAAAACTTAATATTTACTTAAATAACTTAATATAAACTTACTTAATATAAACTTAAACTTAATATTTACTTTTTGTGATCCACAGGTATTTCTTAAAGTTACTGGAGCTGCAGGAACTGTGGCTGATACAGAAAGTAATAGTCCAACACATTCTCCAGAAGGTAAAATGTTTATAGATTTGGTATTATATTAAGAATTCTAGAATTTTACATATATATATATATATGCATGCATATATGCATGTCTAGTTTTAACTTTATAACAATTACAAGAATAATACCAACATATTTTTAAAACATTACATTACCTTTGGAATAATTACTTATCTCACTATTTAACAAACTGTCTGTGATTGTTCATATTTTTGGCACAATTGTTAATTTTTGTGCTATAATTTCTTGGTATCTGCATGATTTAAATATGCTTCCAAATTTTTTTTTAAGAAATATATCAATATATAATCAATGATGTATTAAATTTTCAAATGTTGAATGCATATTTTTGACATGAAATTACTATATTATTAATCCATTTTAAATTCCATGTTTAAAAGTTTTTTTTTTCGAAACATAGTAATTTTTTCTTTTGTTTTAGATGAAATAATCGATGACACTGATAAAGACAAAAACAGATGGTTTAGCTTGCGCAACACTTTAATGCATTTGAAATTGCATAGCATAGCAAGATTCTTTTTGGCAAAGATGTTACTAGTAAAAATATGCACACCAATAGTGTTGAAGAATCAGGTAACACTTTGTTGAATAAATTAATTTGTATTACTGATATAGCATTGCGTTATAGCAATTTAGTATTTTTACATGATTTGCGATAGTTAAAAATAAATTATTTTGCAAATTTTTCAGTTTATTATTTTAATTAATAAAAAAAGAAATTTTTGAAATTCTTTACTTTAATTTGTTTTAGTCTTTATTTCTTTAATCAAAATTCATATTATTGGCCAGCTTTTATTACTGAACAGTTTAGTAGAATTTTATGAATCATTCTAAATAATATTTATAATATTTTTTTACATCTCTAAAAAATTAGAACATAACATAATAGAAATTTAACATATTGCCATAATTTTATGTTTAAAATAATTGTGTTGGATGTTTATAAAAATAAATTTAAATTTTAGCGCAAATTGTTTTTCTTCGTCTGTATTTTTTGTATTTTCAGTTTTTATATGTAAAGAATGTTTTTTTCATTTGTTAATTTATTTTCATCTTTATAATTTGCTTTTATGTTATGTCTGAAATTTTTTATTTGTTATCCGATAGTCATCTTTGTTCCAATGCTCCTTACCCAAGTATTGTTTTATCTTATGTATAATTTTTTTATTTTAAATTTTGGCATCAGCAATTCTTAAAATTATAATAAAGCACAATTAATTTAATATTAAATTTATTAAACAGTTCAAGTAGATGTTTTTGTATTATAAACTTAGTGTTAGATGTTAAAGTAACTAAATTAAATTTATCTAAATAATTAAAACATCTAATAAATGAATATAATTAAAGGTTAACTAGTATGGAATTGTATATTAATGTTTTACTAAAAAAAAAAATTTAAATATTGTTGAACAAAGTTTCTTTATCATTGAGAATATCCTGGAAGCAAAGATTTAAATTTAGGAAATTGCATGCTATTAGAAAGTATATTAGACATTTCAGACTTATTCTTTTAGAACCTATTAAAAATTTCAAATTTTTAATAAACTATATTGTTAATTATTAGTGTCTTGTGAGTGCTTGTTTCTTGTCATTTTGTTAGAAAGCTTATTGTCACTATTGTTAGAGAGCTTGTAGCACTAATGCGTTCATGTCCTTTACCTTGTTGCAGCTGTAAGGGAAAGCCTCACAGGAGGAACTGGTAAGTTGAAATGTAATTCCCCTTCCTCCTCACTGTCTTCCTCTGGCCCTCTCATCTGCTTCCTTTTATATGTCATGGCTTTTAATTATTCCATTTTCTATTAATTCCTTCTTGGTTATCATCTCAGTCCACCTGTGCAGTTATTTCCTATTACTGTCTTCTGATGTGATGAATGCTTGTTAATTTATTGTTTTTTCTTTTTGCACTGAGTGACACTTTTATGAGACTTATTAATGTAAAACCTAGCACAATTTTTCCCATTATGCTTAATTATAAAATTATTAATGCATATGTAATGGAAAATATCACATAAAATATTGTAGTAGGGAAGTAAAAAAATAATTAATATGTATTATAATAATTTGATGAAAAATTCCACTAACTGTAATTACACTTAATAGTGTATTACATTTAAAAATTCCTTTGATACACTTATTATTTTCTTTCCAATGTTCCATCTGCAGTTATTCTTGGCATTATTAAAGTTTACAAGTTCGATAATTTTTTAAATTTTAAACTGAATTAGTAACTGAATGAGTATTGGCAAAAAATTATATATATATATATATCTTAACAATGATCTTTTATTTCTAGTATTTAGATAAATATATATATATATATATCAACTTTCCAAAGTTAAAATTTATTGAATATTATTATATTTAAATGAATCAGTGATATTCACTCGTATGAAAGTTTAATTTTATCAGAATTCTTCCTTGAATGAAATATTATAAAAATTTTAAAAAAATTATTATTTTATTTGATATAGAGTTATTTTTAAATCTCTTTTTATGGGACAAATATTTTTCTAATAATTAGGCATTAAAAGAAGTGCATCAAATCTTCCTAGCAAATTCTCCACTTGGATTATGTTAGGCAAAATAATTGCCTAAATTATTGACCAGTTAAAGACATGCTTTAAAACCAACATCGAATTTTCCGAATCTGAGAAAATGATTATAAAGTACATCTGCTATTGATTTTAAGTTAAGAAAATTCTTTCAATTTTCTTGCGTTACAAATATTTTCGTAGCTTGAGCTTTTGGGTTATTTATTAAAGTGAATAAAATTGATGCAAAGAAATTATTTTTGCATTCCAATTTGTATAAAAAAGATGTTGGTATGAACATAAAAAATTATAATATTTTTGTAGAATATAATATGTCAATAGTTTAAGAGGCTTGAAAATCAGTTATTATTGATGTTTCAAAGTTTTTGGATGAATTTTTCTTCCTTTTAGTGCAATTTCTAAGTCATAAATTTCATAATGCATTCTTTTTGCAATGGTATTTTTATTTAAAATCTGTATTAAATAACATATTTTAAATGCCTTAAAAACATTAAGTTTAATCTTTTATTTTAAAAAATATTTTTAAAAATTAGAAGATTTAACATAATTGCAATTTTCATTCAGTTAATTATTGGTGAATTCATTTCAAGCAAACGGTTTGGAATGTTTAAATTTGAATACATAATTATATGTCTTTGAGGCATATTTATTTAAAGCAATAATATTTTAAATAGCTATGTACAAATTGTAAAAATTAAAATATTCCTTTACTTTTTATAAAACCTCAGTTTAAACTTATGAATTGTTATCTTTTATAATTTATAGTTTTTTATTTGAATTTGAATTTCATTAATTTTCTTTTTTATTTTCAATGTGGACTAAAAATTCTAGCTTTAGAATTGAATTATAAGTAATAATTTTGCCTTCAATTTTAAAGTTTTGTTTTACTAATGCGTGAATCAAATAAATTTTCTCATATATTGAAATCAACTTATTTTCCTTCATGTTTAATTCCTTTTCTCCTTTAAAATTTATGAAATTTTTATATAGGTTTCTAATCCAATTATTGTGCTTTATTTTTGATAATAATGGTTTAATGTCTCATTTAGAAAAATTTGAATAAAAGGCCTTATATCTCTTAAAGTAGTCACTTTGTGTAAATTACCTATTCCTGTGTTTCCTTTCACTAAGCTCAATCCAATTTTTCACCTTAATAAAATATGTTAGTAATTTTATTACTGCTCATTTCATTATTTTTTTCTAAATGTTGTACAAATTTTTTATTATCTTTTTGTATGAAAAAAAATCTGAGTTATTATTTAAAATGTATTGTAAAATAATATTAATAATTAAAATTGAATCTTTAATATAAGCAAAATGTAATATTTAAATAGTAGTTTATATTGCAATTAAATTAGAATTTTTAAAAATAAATATTCATATCTAAACGAAATTTTATAAAATAATTTAAAATTTAGCGTGAAGATGATTAAAATGCATCAAAGTGTATATATATTTTTTTCTTGTAATGTGTTGAGAAATGTAAAAGATATTTGGTATATATTGTTTCTGTTTTCCTATTCAGCGGATCTTCGGGAAAAAGAAAATCACAAAATAATTTTAATTACAATACATCATGCAAAAGTTCTTTTTACATAGAAATATTACACATATATATACTATTGAAATAGGGAATTTTGAGTTTCTACATAGAAGTTTCATCAATTGGTTTAATGTTCGATTAAGTAATATGTATTTAAAAACAGAAATCTACTTCTCTGGTTTTCAGGTCATGACACCATTCAACATGTAGATCTTCCTCCATTTCCTGAACTTACAGATAAGCGAATCCAAGGAGCTAAACTCATCCAACGTCAAATGGTTGCTTTTCACTTGCGCCGATTCCACCATTCACGAAGAAATATCAAAGGACTCTTTTGTGAGGTATTTAAAAAATTCTTTTAATTATTTATAAATGTTTCTGTCGAAAAATATTTTAAAAAAATATCAACATATTGCTCACAAGAGTAAAACAATTCTAATTTATCATCTAAAATTTTTACTGCAGTAATAAAAGTAAAATAACATTAAAATTTAATATGGTTTGTAATTTATTTAAGATTATGAATAAATGAATATGTATTCCTTGATTTCATCATTTTATTAACTTTCTTAGAATAAACAATATTCTTAATAACTTGTTCAATTAAAGATTAATTTGATATTTTCAGTTTTATGTTTTGAATTAAAACATTGACTATAGGATTTTATTTTAAAATAACAATAATTAAATATTGCTGTAAATTCTTCAGAGTATAATTTAACATCATTCTTACATATTCTTAATTTTGATTTTTTATGTTAGATTGTTATGCCTGCTGGTTTCATCTGTCTTGCTCTTATTCTGGCCTTATTCATTCCACCTCTTGTTGAAGAACCTCCACTTGAATTGCAACCATGGATTTATGGTCCTCCTAATAATATATTCTTCAGGTATTCAACACTAAATTTATAGAATTCATTAAAGTAAAAATGTTATTCATTTAAAATTTTAAATTTTGTTTCATATTGTAATAAAAGGTTTATCATAAATTAATAAAATAATCATTTCTTTTCATGTGTGTCAGAAATGATAGTAAATTTTATTATTGTATATTATTTATATATATATTAACTGGATCTATTTTAAGCATTCTTACTAAATTTGTTAATAAAGTTTAATTGAAATTATATGAAATAAAGTACAAGTGATATTTAAGAAATCATTAACATTATTAAGTATTTTTATAAAAATAATTGTAATATATTTCTAGTTCTTCCCAAAAAAATTGGGAAAATCATATTTATTATAACTCATACTTTAGAAATATCAGAACTTTTTTCCATTAATTTGTTTCATAATCATTTTTTATAAAATAACTATTTAAATTTGCTTAAACTATTACTTAAGTGCATTGTATTTTTCCAAAATTACAATGCACTTAAGTAATTATTAATTAATTTATTTATTTATTAATTTAATATTAATTATTTTAATTTATTTTATATTGAATCGCTATATTTGTCTATTTCATTAGTAATGAAGATAGCCATAGCCCACTTACTCAAAAATATATAGATTCACTTCTCTCTCCGTTGGAATGGGAACACGATGTGTGAAAGGTCATCCTCTTGAGTAAGTCTAATGTGTTTGAAGATTTCAAAATTTATGTTTCATAATTTATTATTATTAAAATTTGAAATCTTATTTTTTTTTATACCATTTTACATGGAATAAATCTATCAAACAAAAATTAATTTTTATTTTATTAAATTTTAATGAAATGATATGTTTTATTCTTACATTTCTATCTTTTCTGTTATTTTATTCTTTTATATTTTTAATGTGAAATTTAGAATACGATGAACAGTGACATTTAAGAATAATGTTATATAAAATTAAATTTAAAAAAAATTGATTTGATTAGGTGCTTTGAAATTTATGCTCGGGTAAGCCGCTTTATCTCAATTTTTCAGATGTTAAAAAAAAAAAAAAATGTTTTAATGTGTTTTCTTTATTATTATATTGAAAGTTTTTCTTGTTACTTCGTTGATATATTTCCTAATATTTTTTAATTCATTAAATTTTTACTCTTCTAAATCCAAATAAACCAACTAAATTTCTCTATTGCGTATCAATTTTTTGGTATAAAGGATTACTTTACATAGTATTGCCAAATCTAAGTTCTTGTAGAAGAAAAATCATTAATATGGGCATTTCACATCAAATTTAATTTCCTCATTTTTATTGCATTCGGATTGTGATCTTCTTTCGATTTTGCTTTTCACTAATATTTAGCAATGAAAAATAATTATGAGAAACAACTACAATCCCTTAAATTGTGATTTTCCATACAAATCTATTGCTTCCTCAAACATTTGTGTTGAGAAAGTATGCTATAATTTTTATTTTGGATTTCCTTACATTTTGAATTTGAAAGGTTGACTGCTTCATTTGAAAAATCATAAATCTGATGTCACCCATAACATGTGTAATTTTGACTGAGGTTGAGTAAGTGAAATGATGCAACTTTCCCCTAATCAATTTTTAGAGAGAAGTTGCATCATGTCGCCATTTATAAAAACTTTATATATAATTTCTGTACTGTAAAATGTTTAATGTTTAATTCCACCTGTATACAAAGTAACAAATAAAACTTGGCCTTATTACACTTACTTTACACAATACTTATTACACATTACTTTAAAAAGAATGCTTAAAATTGGAGGAGAATTTGTATGCATGAAACACAAGTTTTAATGTATAAACAAGGCCTAAATAAAAGAAGGTATTATTTTTATTTAATTATGGATTTATGAAACAAATTTTTGGAGATCCTATTTTTCAAAACAATCTGAATGTTGCTGAAAAGAATCTTGGATGTTTGTGTACTTTTGAAGACATGTATAAAATCTTTTTTATGGACATAAAAAAAAATCCTACAACGTAGAAGAAAAATTGTAGAGACCTAATTTCCTCATTTAAGGAATCGAGATGCAATGCGTTTTTAAAACTTCATTTCTCATATTTATACATCAATTTTTCACCATATAATATGAGAGCAGTTTCATATTTCATTTTTTCATTTTTCAGATTTCTATTTTTTGTAAATAATTGTATTAATTCTTTAGTTAATTAACTATTTTTCTATTAATATAAAATTTTCCCTATTAAAAAAAGATACATGCTGGTGAAATTTGGATATCATATTTAGATGGACAAATGTCAAATGAATTTTTTGATATTTTATACTTATATTTAGGAATTGTAGTATAGCTGAAAACTCATGCATTTTTTATGCCACATTACTTGAACTTATTGTCCTCAAAGAAAAGGAAAATTTTATTAAAATGCATTAATTGCTCATAAAGATGCAGTAAATGTTTTTCTTTCAATAAATATTTTTCAAAACTATAAATGTAATACTTTAAAAGATATATATTAGTATATATTATAAAAATTGATAATAATTATTGTATGTTCATTAAATACTATAATTTAATTTGCTTTATTTTAATGGAATTATTTTCCTAATATTAATGATTTTGCTAATTTTTGTTTAAGATAAATGAGCTTCTTAAAATGATTACAAAAATCAAAAACTAAAAATTATTTACATTTCCTTGATTAGACCATAACACATAATAAAGAGAATAAATAATTCGTGACTGGTTATAACAAATTACTTTCCTTAAAAAAAAATTTATAATGTCTCAGGGTATGTTCATTATTACTTTAATAATTTTAGCATATGTAATCTTATGTATATATACCATTTATTTCTGACTAAAACATAAAGTTATTATATTTTATATAAAAGCAGTAATGTATTCATTTTTATGTAACTTTTTGTCCTGTGAGATTACCATGTGAGCCTCGAAGATACAATCAGTCTCTATTAGTGGACTCCAGTGAAAAAGATAACTTTGATTTAATTCCTTGCCCTTGCACCATTGGAACTCAGACTTGCCCGGCAAATGCGTTAGGCCCTCCTCCACCTCATGTTTCTATAAGCAGTGCTGATACGGTGTATAACATGACTGGCCGCAATATATCAGATTGGCTTATTAAGACTAGGAAGAAATTTTATAAGCAACGGTATGCTGTGATGCTCTTTTAAATGCTAAAATATTTCAACTTGATTGTTTCCTGTGTATTAATTATTATAGATGATTTTTCTACATTAGTTTTACTTCATATAGTCATATTGCTAATAATAATTTTCCTATTTTTTAAAAGAAATCCTTTTTGTGTGTATTCAAATTATTATATATTATAACAAGTTCTACTAAATTTTTCATAATCAAAGAATCGCATTCTACATTCATTCTTAAGAATTTCGTATAATAATAATATATAATATATATAATAAGTATAATAATAATTTTATAAGAAAATAAATTATTTGTATATGTGTTTAGTAATTACAGTTTACAAAAAGATTTTATTAAATTGTTATTGTATTCATTTCTTTTAAAGTATCTAAAATAGTATACATTTCATGGAAATTGCAGTTATAGACTTTTTTCCAATTCTGTATTATTTCGAATATGAAACAAAATGACTTGTAAAATCTCTCTAAAGCTCTAAAAGGGTTTTAAAAGTAACTATTTGGTCTTAATAGAACAGGATAGAAAATACAAAAAGAACCTCAAAATGATATAAGTGAAAAAATCCCACTAAATTATCAATATTTGTATTTTAGCTAAGTGTAGTATCTTCTACAATATGTTTTAAAAATAAAACCAATTTATATCAATAATTGCAAAAATAAATAAAAAAACAACATTATATATGTAATATTAGTTATTTAAATTTTAAGTGGCATAACTGTTTCAAAAATTAGTTTACATGCAGAGCAACTTCTACATTGTACATTATTTAAAGATACTGTTTTAAAATTTTTTTTTTTTAAATTTTAATTATTGTTATTATTTTTGGTTATTTAAAAATATTAATTCTTCAAATATTATTTATTATATCAACAAAAGATTTAATTAATTTTTACATTCCTTGAAATTTTAGTTATGGTGGTTTTACATTTGGAGTGAAAAATCCGATGACAGCTATGAATTTTACTTTTATTCATTACATGGTGAAAAAATTTGCTGGCAGAGTATTAAATAAAAATCAAATGCTACCAATTCATGATGCACTCATTGATGTGGAGAGCAAAATTAGAAGTTTAGAAGTGTTTGATAATGTGAAAGTAAGATGTTGATTAATTACTTTTTTTTTTTTTTTAAATTTTTAAGATAAAGTGACAGAATTAATAAGTATATAAATATCCACTAGGTATATATAGGTATTGGACATCATATATTAATTTATTTTATTATTTTTATTTTAAATATGTTTAAATTTCTATAACAAATATTTTTCTTAACAATTAATTTTTTTGAAATTTTTCATTGGCTTTTCTCCTAATGTTATTCCTTTAAATCATTATTATTAAGGTTGTGATTATTTATTATGTTTGTTTTGAGATATTAAATACTTATCTTAAACTTGTTTTTATATTAAGCTTTCATTATCAACAAAAAAAATTATTTTGATTTTGAAGTACCATAAAGATATTTTTCAGTGAAATTTTTTCTTCTAATTTAAGCTAAGTATTGTCAAATTTTTCATAAAAAGGATTTTGAAAAGTAAACTGAAAATTTTACGATAACCTTCTTGACATTTTTTTCCTTTTTTTTGAAATTCAAGTTCTTTTTTTTTTTAATATGCTTTTTATTAGTTTCACCTGTATGTTTGTTTGTTTGTAACTGACTCTTTGGGCTTTGCCATACTTTAAGCGATCAGATTTAATTTAAACGTCGTAGACTTATCAAAGGACCGATGTCAATAAAATATTTTGATAAGTTTATTATCTCATCATGATTTGGATCACCAGGATTAGTGATTTTATTTTAATATAGGTCATTTTTGCGTGAGAGCAAGAGTGCGGTCTGCATATGTGTGTACGCAGCTCTCTGATTGATCCTGCCAGTAGTCAAATACTTGTCTGAAAGATTAAGCCATGCATCTCATCACACGCCGTATTATTAAGGTGAAACTGCGAATGGTTTATTAAAAATCAGTTATCGTTCCTTAGATCATACCCATATTTACTTGGATAACTGCGGTAATTCTAGAGCTAATACTTGCAAACCAGAGTTCCGACCAGGGATGGAAGGAACGCTTTTATTATTTGATCAAAACCAATCGGTGACTCGTCCATTGCTGCTTTTGGTGACTCTGAATAACTTTCTGCTGGTCGTATGGTCCTTGTACTGATGACAAATCTTTCAAATGTCTGCCTTACCGACTGTCGATGGTAGGTTCTGCGCCTACCATGGTTGTAACGGGTAACGGAGAATCAGGGTTCGATTCCGAGAGTGAGCCTGAGAAACTGCCACCACATCCAAGGAAGGCAGCAGGCGCGCAAATTACCCACTCCCGCCACGGGGAGGTAGTGGCGAAAAAAAATAACGATACGGGACTCATCTAAGGCCGTAATCGGAACGAATACACTTTAAATCCTTTAATGAGGATCCCTTCCGACATTTTCTTTTAAGTTTCAGCTGTGCAACCATATTTCCACCGGAACCCAAAAGCTTTGGTTTCCCGGAAGCCGCCCGCCGAGTCCAGCTCTAGTCGGAACTCTGGTTTGCATGTATTATCTCTAGAATTACTACAGTTATCCAAGTGTGGGTACGATCTAAGGAACCTTAACTAATCATTCGCGGTTTCAACTTAATATGACGTGTACCGTATCGATTTAGATTCAGATGGTGTACACGTAATTAAACCAATATCGATACAGTTCCCAGCAAAATACAGCTACGGAACTGCTGAGAGATTAATGCTGCCATTAATCCTGAGTTGGGCATCTACAAGATGCAAGGTTGATTGATCATGCGGTCATTTATTTATGCTCACGACTGTTTGCTGCTGGACAAGTTTATGTAGTCGTGGAAGATCCTTGGACGGTATTCGAATTGAAGAACTTGATTGCTCAAAATTAACAGGAAAACCCCCATGTAACAGTGAAGCATTAGATGAAATGGTTCGATTACGAAATAATCCATAAGACTTGTTCGCAAATAAAAGTTACACCACTATGTCTAGCTGTTTATATTGGCAATATAGAAATCTTTGAATATGTTTTCTAAATCGAGATGCAACTGTTAACACATCTGTACATATTAAAGACAGTTGTTTTCTAAGCAAATCGAACTAAAAAGCGGCAAATAAATTATAGTTTAAAAAACTAAAAAACATGTTTTTAGAGTTAATCAAACTAAAAAATAAAAAATAATTGTTAACATAAGAATAAAATTACTGACGAGAAAATTAATGTCATTGTTCTAAACGCATGGGGTGCTTTGCATGACATTTTTAAACTAACTCTGCATTTCGGAATGAAACTAGCGAAAAATTATAACGATTGATATCGAGCACCCCACGCTTTTAGAACAGTTACATTAATTTTCTCGTCAGTCATTTGATTCTTACGTTAACAATTATTTTTTAGTTTGATTAACTCTTAAAAGCGTGTTTTTTTTTTTTTTTTAAATATATTTTATTTTTATCAAAAATTAGATTCATAATTCTGGTAAACATTAATTTTGGTTTTAAATATTTTTAAAAAATTAAATAAATATACCCATTAGTATTTAAGGTCCTTTATTTTGATGAGAAAACATTCTGTTAGTATTGTGAAAACTGTTACATCAGTCAACTGCATTTTATAATTATAGTCAACAACAAGAGCTCTACAAAAAAAAAATATGATGCTGTGATTATCTTTTCTTTTCTGTGAAAATAAGCATTGTTAGTTGGATGGCTATATGTGTGATTTCTAGTTGTTCTCTCATATAAAATTAATGTTTCATGAGACCTCTATGTAGGCATTGCCATTCCTATCAATAGACATTCGTTTATGAAGACAATTATTCCTCCATAAGAGTAGTCTTGATATATCTTAGTGATAAGCCATATTAAATGTCATCATTTTGTTAAATGAATTCTAAAAAGCAAGGATTTTTCGTGGCATTAAAAAAAAAAAATATGTTATTTTGTTTTTGAATACTTTAATATAATTTTTAATGGAAATGGAAATTATCCAATTAGTTTAAAATCCAATTTGGTCCATTGAACTTAAAATCCAATATGGTTAATAGTTAAATAAGTTAATAAATTTATATAACCTACCATTACCAAAGCTAATGTTTATTTTATAGGTATGGTTTGATAATAAGGGTTGGGCTTCATCAGTTGCCTACATGAATGCAATGAACAATCTTATATTGCGATCTCATTTGCCTCCTGGGGCGAACAGTAGCTACTATGGTATCTCTGTTATTAACCACCCCATGAACTTGACTCAAGACCAACTTAAAGATGAAGTTCTGTGAGTATTCTGTTGATTTTTGCAGCAGATAACAAAAAGTCATGCTCATTTATTTGTTATTATGCTAATTAGTTGAAGGAATAAGCTTATTGCAAAAGAATTTGTAATAAACAGGGAACATTTATGATTCATACAATTGCTTGGAAACGTAAAAAAAAAAAAATGCGTCTAAAACATAAATTCTATGCACATTCTAATACGACATTTTAATGTAAAAGAAAAATATTACAAATTGCATTTTTAAGTTAATAATAATTAATATTTAGAAATTATTATTTTATTTTAAAAGAAAATACTCTTTTACATGTTTAAGGAATTTTTGTTCAAAGACATTTATCATGAATTTTTTCATATAGAAAAAATAATTATTTATGGCAATAAAAAAAAAACATATTTATTCTTAAATGTTTTTGCATGTTAATTATGCGAACTTGGTAATTAAATAAAAGTTTTATAGCAAAAAAAATGCAATTTTATAACAAGTATGTTGAACTAATAGTTTAAAGTTGTAATTTATATTTTTATACTTAATTTGTGTTTGTTTCTTATTACTAGTATTTTAACATATTGTATTTATTATTTAATGCTTAATTTTTATGGATAAAAATTTGTGAAATTTTTTTTGTACATTGTTTAAAGTGCTATCTATAGTATTTTTATATTTTTTAAGTATGTTTAAATATTTATTTTTGTAAATAATGTTGTATGTGTAATTTAGTTGTCTTCTATTACTTATGATTCCTTGGTTATATTATTTTTTTAGTGAACGGAAAGGATTGGGGCTAATGCATGCTGTATGTTTGATTTTCGCGATGTCTTTTGTGTCTGCAAGTTTTGTAATGTATCTTATTGAAGATAAAATATCTGGGTCCAAACATTTACAATTTGTGAGTGGCGTGAAACCTGTCACTTATTGGATTGGAACTTATACTTGGGATTTGGTATGTTGAATTTTGAAATATTGTTTTTAATTAATTTGAAATATTTGAATGCTTTATAAAAAAATTACTTTACTTTATTTTCAGTTGAATTACATGATACCATTCTGTTTGTGTATTTTGATATTTTACGTATTTGGAGAAAATGCTTATGTTTCTATTGATAACATAGTCGGTTTTGTTCTACTTCTTTTCTTATATGGGTAAGTGTAAAAAATTATTATTAAAATTGAATTATTATTTTTCTTTGTAAAACAAGTGCTAAATTTATTAAAATATTTTTCCAGATGGGCTAGCATTCCATTGATGTATCCAACTACCTATCTGTTCAAGATTCCTAGCTCAGCTTTTGTTGCACTAGCTTGCTTAAATGTTTTTATAGGAATTGTTACAACTTTATCTACATACATTCTGGAACTTTTTACAGACCAAGTAAATAATCTAATATACTTTTAAGATTACTTCTGGCATTAAGAAGTATTATATATAATGTTTTTTTTTTTTTTATACTGGGATTATTCATGTTTTATTAGTGATGCACGCTTACAAGTGTGTAAGAGAATGAAGGTTCCTGCTGATTGTGTATGAAATTTTTTCTTAACATAATAAACAATAAAGAACTACTGTAATTTTATACATTATAAAATAATGTAGTAGATTAGAAATTCATAGACCACATAGATAATACTGCAAGCAAATAAAACCATCAAAATTAGAATTTTATTAATTAAAGAATGGTAACAAAAATATTTAATTAATATTCTCCTTTCATTAAGAACATCGTATTCTTGCTTGATTTGATAAATTTTAAAAACTTTATTTATAGGAGCTACAGGACATTGCTAGGATTTTGAAGCAAGTTTATCTTATCTTTCCTCATTATTGTTTGGGGCGAGGCCTTATGGACCTATTCACAAATCAACTTGCCTACGAAACCCTAGCAAAGTTTGGTGAGTGGTTTTGATATGTTAAATTAATAATGGATCTTCTGCAATAAAAATATAGTTTTTACTATTATTAATATGGAAGGCAAGTACAATATAAATCTTATGTTTTTGTAAATTAAATTTAATTTTCGTATTTTTTTTTTTTTTTTTTTTTTTTTTTACATACTGTATTTAAAGTTCTATAATTTTATTAAAATTTTATTTTTATACAATTTTAAAAAAAGATTTTCTATTGAATATTTCTTGAAATGTTTGTCTTTTTATAAAATGGAATTAATGTTAAATTTTTTTTTTTTTTTTTGAATTATTTTAATATATTATATCATTATTAATTTTCATAAAAAAAATGATTGGTAAATTGTCATAATTAAGATTTATTTTATCTTTGAATGAAAAAATGTCAATATAATATATATATTTTTTAATATTTTGAGAACTATATGAGATCTGATCCTAATCCTTATTAAAATTTGTGTTCAAAAATCGTGAATGTCATGAAAATTATCTTTATAGAAATTTTTTGTCCTTCATTATTTAAATAATAGTTATTCCTGATCAATATTAACGTGAATTTAATTTTTTTCACAAAGAAAAATTAAGAAAACTGCAAATTTTTTTCAACTTTTTATAAAAATTATTTAGTTCAAAACAATATGGCAATTCAATAACATAAACGTCAGGAAATAATATTAATAAATATGTATTTATATCATTCATCAAGTGTTTTCAATATTAAATTATTATATAAAAATAATTAGTTATCATTATTCTTTCCAGGAATTTGTATGTTTCGAAATCCTCTATCCTGGGATTTTCTTGGGAAGAACCTTCTATACTTAGCACTTCAAGGAATTATCTATTTTTCCATTACACTACTCATAGAATATAAGTTTTTCATTAGAAAAGGTAAAATCATGAGCATGACAATGTAAGATTACCCATATTTTATACTCCCTCCATATCTTTTTAATAGATATAATAATATTTTTCTCCCTCCATTTCGATACACATAATTTGCATAAATTATGTGTGATGAATGATTGGAAATGATTGTTCCATTTTAAAATAGAATGTTTTTTCCTTGCTCTGCCACTATTTTCAAGACATACTTAAAAAATTATATAATAAAACTGCAGGAGAATAATAAGTACTTATTTAACTTTTATTTTACATATATTACTTGTCATTTAATTTTTGAAATTGTTTATTGTGTCATAGACATATTAATGGATTCTCTGCCACAAACAATGAATTCTGTGTGCATGTTTGGAGAACAAGGCACTTTTCCATACATTGCAGCTTATAATTATTTCCCCCACCAACCTGGGGTCATATAGGGTCTTCCATTACCTGCTACAAAATCAAAAGTGCATTGTTTAATGTTTCAATATTTAACTAATTGAATGAAGTATAAATACCTTGAATAAGTTTATATGTTATGTTGGTAGATGCAATTTGATGAAA
Source organism: Caerostris extrusa (assembly GCA_021605095.1). Classification (NCBI taxonomy): domain Eukaryota; kingdom Metazoa; phylum Arthropoda; class Arachnida; order Araneae; family Araneidae; genus Caerostris; species Caerostris extrusa. Next base: position 7,669 of record BPLR01016266.1, on the reverse strand, counting down.
TGCTTATATAACATTAGAGAATCCTAAATCCAAGATGTTAAAGTCAGCGCTATTGAGAGGTTGATAACACAGTTGGATGTTTCATCCATCATTAGATCCCTCGGCAGTTATTATGGCATCGCCTGCAATGTAATGGGGTTTCACATTGTCTAATTGCAAATTGATCTTCATATTTTTACAGTCAGCAGACTATAGCTTTTAAGTAATTCGCATCGGGTAATTTCTATTGATTTTGTCACGAGAGTTCTGTTAGTTCAGTTCTTTGAATTTATTTTAACTGCTTCTTGAGTAACAGAATTTTGTTATTATCTCGATTTTGCCATAAAAAATAACCTTTTTATGTGGATGCCATCTGAATGGGTCATGGCAGCAAGGAACATTATCTTTGTAAAAGTATTTACTTTCTCAGTTTCTGTGAGGAACTGCTTTATCCGAGAGAATTTATTTGGTTTTTTTTGTCAAATAAAACTAAGCTTAGTTTAATATCATAGTAACAGTTTTGGCAGACACATCATGCTTTCTGCCGCTTAAATTTTTCAAGTTTCTCAGTAGCTCCTGTAAAATAATTTTTTTCTTATTTAGACCTTAAATTGCATTTCTTCCCCATAACTCTGCAAAAAAAAAGAATGGAAATAAATCAACATATAGTATCATAATTCTATTTTATAGGAGTGGAAGGTAATGTTTTAAAAAACCATTCTTCCCACTTTTAAATGTGATGCATATTTATAAATGAGACAATCATTTCGCTATGAAGGGAGAATATTTTTAAAAATTTGAAAATTAATTACATGTTTTTGTATAGAATTATTAAAATTGATGAATACATGTTATTTCGAATCTATTTACTTTTTGCAATGTTTTACAGGATGCATTACTAACAAAAATATCGACTGATTGTTTAAGCAATTTAAAAATATATATATATTTATAAATGAAGTTCGTTGTTATGAATTGTATTTTTCCTGATAAAAAAAATTAAGTTTCTTAAGATTAGTTTCAGTTTATATGCATTACATTATATATGTATATATATAATTTTTGTATAGAATTTTATATATAGAATTTGTGAAGAAAAGAGAAAGAAATTTTACTGTGATGAATAGTAAAATGAATTGTTAAATTATTTTTAATGAACAACAATTATGTTTTCTAAGAAAAATGATTTATAATTTTAATTAATTTTAAGCAGTTGAATTCTTCTTACTTAATCAAAATATAATTAAATATTTTAAAGATTTAACTAGACAATGAATAGAATCATTTTTGTAATTTGAACTATATACAAGGCAAAAATACATTCTTTCTTAATTTTACAGTTACATTTATTTATTACTTTTAATTTTTTTTTAGAAACTATCTAATTTTACCATCTGCCTCTGAGGTTGAAGATGATGATGTTGCCATGGAAAGAGCCAAAGTCCTAGGAGGTCATCGTAACAGCGCTGTATTGAGAACAGAAAATCTTACCAAAGTAATTTTTTTTTTTTTTTTATTGCATCAAGCTATAAATATGAAAAACAGCAAATGCAATAAGTGTAATTTTTTTTTTTTTTTTAAATGTGAAGAGAATATTCTATATTAGTTTTTTTTAAAAAACTAATATAGAAGTTAGAACTTTTAAGCTTTTTTTTTTTCTGTAATATGTCAATATTTGAAATTTGTATGTGTATTTTATGCTATTTATAGGAAATAATTATAAATAATTTGTAGAAAATATATTTTGTAAAATTGAAATTTTCTTTTGTCAAATATTTGCATGAATGAAAAAATATTCTTTTTCTACTTTATGAAAATTATTTTGTGACTTTTTTTATTTTTTATTTGAAGATTTAGCTTAATAACAAATAATCAAGGCATATAACTTTTGTTCAAAAATGAATAATATAGAATTCTAAAAATAATGCAAAATATTTGAAGAGGGTTACTATTAGTTTGATTTAGTTTTCTTTGAGAGCTTTAATTGATTCTTGAAAAGATACAGCTTGTACTCGAATTATTTCTTTAATAATTTGTTGAGTTTCCATGAATTGCTGTTTTAATAATTGAATGATTTCATCTTTTGAAATATAGTTAGAAGATAAAGTAGTACCTGCTTTGAATTTGAATGAAAATACTTCTTTTGAGTACAATATAGCATTCTGACTTTTATAGGGTTGGCAAGAAAACTCTTTCATTTTTCGCAGTGCTTTTAAATGTTGAAAAACGATAGAACTTTTTCTTTAACCTAACAATAAAGCACACTTAAGTACTTGGGCTGATGAACATGAGTCTATGTAATGTGGGGAATTGCAGAATTTGCAAACATGATTTTTGCATGTTGCGATTGAGTACATAAATAAAAATATTTTCGACCCCAAGCTTGCCATTTCGTCAGGGGGATTTGTGACTGTGAAATTGTCTACATTTTCTAGTTCTTTGGCAAGTTTTCTGGGGATATATCACCAACTCTCCGGAAAGGTATGTGCTCCACAGGCTTAGTGCTCTACAATGTGGGATTTACTAGTGGGAATATTATGTAATGAAATCAAGTTGTGGTTATTGTTGTTTTTTTTTTTTCCGCATATAGGGATGCTGAAAGCAAATTACTTATATAGCTTTTATATTTTCCAGTTCTTTGATGGAATCGTAATAATCTATAGATATGATTAACTTGTCTTATCGGGTGATAGCGCATGTATTTTAAAGTTGTCATATTAGACTATATATTATCCTTTAGTAGTTTAGGAAAGAAAAAAAAAAAAAGAATATATATATATTTTCTTTCACTCTAATTTCTTACAATTTGCTAGAATTATGTTCAATGAGTGTAATTAGAGCTTAATATTATTGCATTGAACTCCAATTCAATAGAGTACTACAGTTTTTATAGAGTACTACAACTTTACTACAGTTTATAGCTTTGGTCTTAGAAACTGTAGGTAAAAATATAATAGCAGAAAAACCGAAAAAGCACTAACTAGCGGACTAATTGAGATGTTAGTCAAAGCCAGCTTTATTTAATCGTACTCATCCGAAATCAGTTTTATGTATTTCTATTTATGAATTCATCTATATTCTTTTAATTATAACTGAATTTTTAAATATTTAGATATTTCATATCATATAGAGTTAATTTAATTTTCTTTTTTTAAATTATAAAATTTTAGTATTTTTTAAAAATGTGACCCTTAGTTATTTTTAAAACTAATTTTTTTTACTCCTTTATATATGTAATTAAAATAAATATATCTTAATATATATAAATATATAGTCCTTTAATATATAAATATATCTTATAAATATATAGTCCTTTAAAAAATTTCATTTCAATTGAAATATATGAAAATAAATATGCTACAGTTTAAATAATATTCTTTATTTTTAGGTGTATAAACCAGGTCAGTATCCGGCAGTAAATCAGTTATGTATTGCAGTAAATTCAGGGGAATGTTTTGGCCTCCTTGGTATGAATGGAGCAGGAAAAACAACCACATTTAAAATGCTAACGGGCAATACACCAATCACATCAGGCAATGCTTTCATAGCTGGTCACAGGCAAGTATACATTCTTTATTTTACCTATTAAGCATTAACTAAATATTTAATATAAAAAATGGTTAGATTAAAAATATAAAAAAGAAAAATAAGATAAGACTGAAAATATTCTCTTTTTAGAAACCGAATAAATTCTCTTCCTTATTATAAAAATTGAAGAATAAAAAAAAAATCTGTAGATACAGTGTTAAACTTGGTTTAAAAAAAAACGAAGGAAATATTGCCCCACTTTTTGTTTGATAATTATTTAATCTGCAATTACTCGTAAGTAACTTTGTATGCAATATTTTTAGTATACTCTTTTTCATATTTGAGAATAAATTATAAGTAGTATAAAAGAAGTTGGTTAATCACTCAATAATAATTTATTTCATTAAAACCCTATATCAACTCAAATTCTCTGTTTAAAATAATTCACGGATAGAAAAGTTTTCATGTGAAGAAGATGCTACTATTTATTAAAATTATTGCATTTTATAGATTTATATTGTTTTCATTTACAGTATTAGAACTGATATTGACAATGCTCGTCAAAGTATTGGTTATTGCCCTCAATTTGATGCCTTGGATCCACACCTAACTGGATATGAGCATTTGGAATTCTATGCTCGACTTAGAGGAATACCTGAAAAACATGTTCGCAAGGTATTGAAATATGTTATATAAAAGTTATTAACATTTTTTTATATGAACTCTATAATAATTTAGTAGTAAGTTGTAATTTTAGTATGCATAATTATATTTATTTAGTGTAATAAACATCTTAAGAATATTTGTTGTTTTATCTATAGCACAGTTGAAGAAATAGAAAAAAAGTTATCAATCCTACAGTTAATTATTTGTATCATGTATTCAAATAATTGTCTTTTTTATTTCATTATAATTAATGAAGGAAACATATATTCATTGTTTGCAAATTAACTTCCATTTTGAAATATATCCAAAAATTTCTGAATTGTATTAATATTTAAGAATCGTTAATTTTAGAACTCCTATTTTTTAATGAATTTTGAAGTAGCTTTATTTTGATTCATTACTCTTTAAACTTTCTAATGACTTTTAATGTTTTACTTGGCTATTTATTGATTCTAATTTTATGAATGAAAAATAGCAGATATATTTCAGTCTGTCCACAGTATTCAAAAAGGATAGTATCTTTTATAAATTAAGCCTACATTATTTTTATTTTTATTATATAAAAAATAACAATTGTTAATTATTCTAATTTTCTATACAAGTGTAAGATATAATTTCTTATAAGATATAACTTAATGTAAATAAATGTATCCAAATTATTTAATTTTTGTAGGTTGCTGTATGGGGCATCAGAAATTGGGTCTTCTTCCTCATGGTCATAGATGTGCTGGAACTTATTCCGGGGGAAACAAAAGAAAGCTCTCCACAGCTATTGCACTTGTTGGAAATCCATCTGTAGTTTTCTTGGTAATTATATCAGAGCTACTTTTTGTTACAAATATTGAAAGAATAAAATATTAATTGATTTGTTTATTTTAAACAAAATATAAAAATTTTGAGAAATCTATCATATTTATTTCATACTGGAATGCATGATTCATTTCTTTAAAGTGGTAATTAATAGTTCAGGATATATTAATTATTTTCTGGATGAGTTTATAAAAAGAAACTCTTAAAAAGTATTTAGAGACAAAAATAAAATACCTTTGATTATTTTCATTGTACCAACATCTCTAGAATTCAGATTTTATTTTATCAGAAATGAACCAATATAAATAGCTTTATTTAAAAAAAAATCCTCTATATGATAATTTGTAAAATTGTTTCAATTTTTATTAGCATCAATACTATTTATTTCAATGATATAATTATGTAAAAAAAATAAATAATTAAACTTCACTTTTCACATGAAATCCAATAATATTATATTCACAAATTTTTATAACCAACTAATAAACAATATTCATAAGAAGTTTATGATTTAAAAATATATCTACAACAAACTATCATAATTGTCTGTAAATTATACATCTGTGCAGACATTAAAATTTTGTGGTGCAGATTATAGTCCATTGCATATAATCTAAACATTTTTTTTTTTTTTTTTTTTAAGTTTTTGCAGAAAATTAATTCCAAAACATCATGTTCTAACTATCTTTTTTGTAGATTTTATATATGTGAAGCTTAAAGAAAGAAAGAAATAAAAGGCTTTTTTAAACAAAGTGAAAAAAACATATGAAAGCTGTACATAATAAATAATAGCATGCTTTATGAAAGGAGCCACTATGTAATACACTAAATGTTAATGTCTTCTAATCTGCAAATGGATGAAAATAACTTGGAACGAAGTAAACAATAATTAAAAAATACTTTTGGAAGATCAAATTGATAAGTGACTAATGCAGATCATATTTTTTAATACATATATATAAATTTCAAAATCATAAATTGACGAACCTTTTTTTTTTTTTTTTTAATAATTTTTTCCACTTTGAATTGGTTGTTTAAAAGTTTGGAATTTTCTAATATAATATTTTATTTACTTAATTTTCATGGCTTACGTCTTGTAAATACTTAAACAAAAGTATTATATACAAATTTCCTCATGCTAGTTATTAAACTATAAAATATATGTTAATTCTGATATTCAAATTGCTTTAAAAATTAAAAAATGCAATGATAATTTAAGATGCCTACCAATAGATATAAAAAATGCAACTTAATTGGTACATAATATGTTAAAGAAAATAAGTGAATGATGCAAATTGTTTAAAAAAATTATACACCAACTGTATACATTAAAGTATAACAGGTTTTTTAAAAAATTTTTTTTCCGCCATCAAAAATTATGACTATTATCAATTCTTATTAACATGAAATGAAATATAATATATTGTACATGCTTTCTAATTAAATCCAGAAGATACTATTTATATTTTTGCTCCAATGAATCTGATATTGAAAACCCATTCATTATTGAATTGAAATTATTTTGTAGGATAAATAAAAAACGTTTATGTGAATTAATATTTTTATTTTATTATAGGATGAACCTACCACAGGAATGGACCCTAAAGCTCGAAGATTTTTATGGAATTGTATTATAGACATTGTGAAGGAAGGAAGATCAGTTATCCTTACTTCTCAGGGTAAGCAAATAAATTTTATTATTTGTCTCATATATAAATAATTAAAATTAATATCTTAAGGAGCATTATTCACTCCTTTCTAATTATCTTTCAGCATGGAAGAATGTGAAGCTCTATGTACCAGATTAGCAATCATGGTGAATGGGCAATTCCGTTGCCTAGGCAGCATACAGCACCTAAAAAATAAGTAATGCATAAATTAATTATTTGCAAATGTTAAATATAATGCACAAAATTACCAGAAATTGATTAAAGGTTTTTTTAACAGAATATTGCACAAGTACTATAATGGTATTTTGTAATTTAATTGTAAATATTAGAAATTATATATTGTTTAAAATTAATTTTTTGTTTTTAATTTAATCTTTAAATGTTTTGTGATTGTCATGTTTACAAATACAAACTGAAATTTAATTTATATTAAAAAATATTTTTTTTTAAAGTTACAAAATTAACAAAAATGTTACTAGTTTTTAAGGTTTTATTTTTTCAACTTTTTAGGAATGTTTAATAAAAAAAAATGCTATATGGAATGCAAAAATAAAAGGAACTTTTATTTATAAGGAAATAATTTAGATTTTTGCAATTATATGTTAGAAAGCTTCAACACAAGATTCTTCGTAATTTATTATTTTTTGTATGCATCTCTAATATTTTTGTTTTTATTATTTTTCAGATATATCTAATGAACATATAAAATATCTCTAATTAAATCATTATCTATTTTTACTTTATATGATAGATTTGATTCACCATTTTTTTTTTTCTTATAAGAAAAGTTTATTTATAAAAACAAAAGGAAACTCTTAACTTCTTCAATATAAACTAATAATTTATTATTATTTTCCTCCAGATATGATAGGTAATGGTTATACTGTGACCTCTGAGAGTAGCCAATGCCCCTTCCAAAATGGAGGATGCTAGGGCGGTTCATAGAAAGCACTTTTTTGGTAGCTCAGCTTGTCTTCAAGAGTTGCAGCACCCATCAGAGTGGAGTATCAATTAGC